>JAVYIG010006852.1:0-110810 GCA_035222895.1 Strongylocentrotus droebachiensis
ATACTACTATTACTACTACTACTATTAATACTACAACTACTACTTCTACTCTACTGCTAATACTACTACTACTACTATTATTACTGCTCTACTACTACTATTACTACTACTACTTTTGCTACTACTACTAATACTTCGAAATATTAAAATATCCTCTTCTATCATATAATTCCCTTTGAAGAATTGGAATACATACCTGAAGTTGCTAAATGAACATTCAGCAAGAGCAAGCAACTCAAACACATAAAACCCTTCCAGAGCAGCATTGTCACACTTGCATGGACGTCACTCTCTAGAAATAATTCTTTTACAATATCTTATCAGTATTGTCTTTAGCCTTTGGCGTAAATTATCGATGAACGGTCGTTTGATTCATCCGTTATCTTACCTAAATATTCCTTGTTATCATGTTCAGACATCGGACTGTTCATTTACAGCGATAGTGATTAAATCATGAATTTCAGGTTTTATTGGAATAAATTAAATCACCAGAAATGCTTGTTTTCCCAAATCTAGCAAGTTAATTTTTCCTGTATAGACACCATGCATAAAAAAGGGTAAGGATTTATTGTTGATTTGGCCCCGATGGCATACAATTTCTTGTCCATAAAAAAGAAAAGAAAGAAAACTGCATCGAGTTAAAATAGATAAACTTTTAATTTTATGGCTGTCTAAACTCTTAGCAACCTTCCCATTATGCTAAATTCCACTTCCAATCGACCTCCTGAGCCTAATTATGATATCTAATTGACGTAGGTCAATACCGGTTTTCTTATCGTAAATAACCTACATTTACTTCATAATGATATTTCGGTATATAGCGAGCCACAGAAAACAAATATAAACGTGACCCTATACAATATTTACCTAACCTTTTTTTATCAAACAGCTATCCAAATCTTTTCATAAGCTCATTGGTATAAAAGCGGAAACATAAGAGAAACGGATTGACAAAAGTTTGAAATAAATCGGACCAATAATTAAAAAAAAAGTTATCACTGTTTGAAATATGAGATCACTAAATCTATCTCAATCGTAAACATAGGCTTAGGAACCAATACAAATCTTGGGGGGGGGGGGGGGGGGGGGGCTCAGATATCATTGGGCCCCCCAATTTTTTGGTGGGGCTTATATATCATTGAGTCCTTAGGGGCCCAGATACCATTGAGCCCCCAATATTTTAAGTGGGGCTCAGATATCATTGAGCCGCCCCCAATACTTATAGCGGGGCTCGGATATCATTAACCCCCAATCATTATATTCTAGGCATGAAACTCATGTATACCTATAATCTACAGACTTACCATTCAAATATAAAATGCTATACATATTTTTGGGGGAGGGGGGGGGGAGGGCTCAGACATCGGATCTCGCATATCATTGACCCCCCAAAATATATTTGGTGGATCTCCGATATCATTGAGACCCCCAAATATTTTGGCGGGACTCTGATATCATTGAGCTCCCCGCATATTTTGGCGGGGCTCAGATATCATCAGCCCCCCAATTATTTTTTTGTGGGGCTCGGATAACATCACAGAGCCCCCCGATATTTGTGTGGGGCTCGGATAACATCACGGAGCCCCCCGATATTTTTGAGGGGCTCGGATATCATTGAGCCCCCCCCCCCGCAATATTTTGGCCGGGCTCGGTTATCATAAGTCCCCCCCCCCCCCCCAATATTTTGTTCGGGCTTGGATAGGCTATCATTGACCCCGCCCTCCCCAAATATATTTGCACACTTATGTTCTGGGTAGGAAGCTTCAGTCGTTTCTATAATCTACAGATCGACTTAGTATTCAAATTATTATTAAATCTGAGAGTTTATAAATTTGGGGAGATTGATTGAGGGGGGCTCATTTGTCAACGACCGATATTTTCTCGACACACGTGCTGCACACCAGCCTTGCTTTGCAATGGAGTAAGATCATCACAGGCACGTCTTCATCTCCCCAGACTTCATCAAGTAAGTTTTTTAAAATATAATTCATTACCCTTTTTAAAATCAAATCTGATGTAGGCGGAATGATATCGTATGATTTGCTCTTTATAGTGGTCAGAATGAAAAAAATGTCATCCCATTGACCGCGATTCATTCGTTAGATGTGTGTTATGACTGTCTAACATTACTATTGCCCAAAACTTTGTTTCCAGGAACACAAGAAAACAAAACTTCTTTGGCACATTTGTTTGTGGCTGCATGTGAAAGTAGCTCTTCAAAAGAAGAAATGTCTGAAATGTTTCGCCGCGATGACATAGACGAGGAACAAAGAATTTATTTACAGGTGCAAATTTACTGACGAAGGAGGATCTCAGAGTTATATTTTTTTGGGCGGTGACACATTTCAGTTTTTAAATATGTCCGATTATAGGCATATGTGTGACAATAAAATTTTTTTTTTTTACGTTCCTGGCGTTTTTTTCTTCTCCAAAGGTGTTAAATGTGTGTTATTTTAACACCTAGTACTTTAAGATAAACTGAATATCTTAGAATTCAACGATTTCTCCAAGTAGGCCTACTTTTATTAATTTCTTCAACTGCTTAAAAGAAAGGCTACAAATGATTTTTGTGTAGAGCTGTAGTGTGAACAGGCTAGTTAGTAGTTCACATTTATAGATTAGTACACATCATTATGCTTGATCATCCTTCCCTATCTGTTTGTTTTCATTCCTCTGTTCGTCATCCTTAATTTGTTACCTATAATATTTGAATATTCATTATTTCCTTTTATTATAGAAATGAACATGTAAATACCTATATATATGCAAAACAAATACCTGAGGTTTAAAGTTGTATAAAGCCCAGGGCAGTTCAACACAGGCAATCATGGAGTAAGGGTGTCTTCATCGAAGTGTCTCTGTAACTTAAGAACCACGCAGGCGCGAAGCCAGGGGGAGGGGGGAGCGGTGGGGGCAGTCGCCCCCTGAATACAGATAAGGATTAAGAGTCGAGAAAGATACAACGAATCGTCTTCTTGTCTAATAATACGTCAAAGCTTCCGCGCTTCGCGCAGGAGGGGGGGGGGGAATCTTTAAACGACGGGTCAAAAACAAATGATGGAGCCCCCCAATCCTGAAAATCTTCCTAAGCCTACGGTAAAGTATTGGCAAGTTCGTCAGTTGACCATGACGTGACGCAGCTCTCCCGTTTGTTGTGTACAGTTATGATCATAAATTTCCGTTTTTCTGGCACTGCTAAAATTATATCACTTGCAGCATTATTATATGTCGTATTTAAACAAAACACAACACACAAACACACACACGCGCGTACACACACACACACACACACACACACACACGCGCATACACACAAACACACCCGCACGCACACACACACAGTCCTCTTGAGTCATATATTTTGGAAAACTTGCATTTTAGTAAATTTGTGTTGTGGAACATTATGGGGAAAGTTATCCGGCACTACACCAAAGTAATCATTACTGAATTAGCCAATTTGAAATACCCATACACCCGATTACAATCTTTCCAAAATCCAAATCTTTTTCAATTTTCTTTCCGATTTCGTTTATACTTTCCAAAAGCTACTTGAGTGATTTTTCTGCTTTTTTTGGAATAGTCTGCTTTTATGTTTTGGTTTTACTTTAGATAAGCTTAGCTTATGCATTACGGTTTCATAGGTCAGTAAATGTAATCCCAATATAAACACTTTGTGTCACTACAGCAACGTGTATATTGAATGACCTAGATCCATTACTAATACTTATTTTCCATGACTTTGATTTTGGAACCTACAAAGATTGTCCCTGAGAGGTCGAATTTTATGACCGTAAGGGGCGCCCTAATTCCCCAATTCCCTCAGTTGCTTGGTTTAATTGGACATAAGATGGCATTCCTTTTTTTGTATGCATTCTAGCCCCATCTATACACCGAGTTTGGCCAACTTGGTTTCAGTTGGTTACACCATGGTTTATTTTGTCCTTGCCGAGCAAAAAATCGAACCGGGTTGGCCAAATTTTACTAATCAACGGCACACATCGATTGTGCAATTTTGAAAAATGGCTACTTTTGGGATCAAAAGATTATTTTTAAATGCTGGTTATCTAATGGGGTGTACAACATAGTGCTCAAATGGGATTGTATACTACACAAACACTCTGACAACAAAATAAGCTAAGCTTCCAGTCTCTACATCCACGTATACCCAAGTAAGTATCTATTCTTTTTTTCTCATTTCCTCTAATTTCATGGCAACCAACGGATTTTCTGTTGTATGATTAGCAGGTAACTTCTTTCTCGGTGTATAATGCATTAGCAAAGCGTATAAAACTCAGTTACTAAAATCGGATAGAAAATAACTCTATCCTGGCTCCTGTTAGCACACACACAAAAAAGAAAAACTGCAAAGAAAACAAAATCAAGACACCTGAATAGCATAAGCGGGAAAAGTTAAATTTTAATCATATTTCAACAATCTACTGTCATTGTCGATTGTAAAGAATAGATGAAAAACTATTGAATCTCATCATCCTTAGAAGCCAAAAAAATTCAAAGTCATATTAGTAGCCAAGCTGTCTGTTGTGTAATATATTTCTACGTCATATATGAAATTTAATTATAATGTACATCGCATGACACATGTATCTTACAAGTTACAAGGTGACCGACATATATGCTAACGGTATAGCCACAATCAGGGTGCAACTATTCTACCTACAGTGTTTATACGCATCTCTCCTGGAAACACAAAGTCATTTAATCAAATGTCTTGTAGCCTGAAATGTTGGGTCATTATGAGTTCTTCATCAGGCAGCAACTTTTGTTTGAATTTCATTTGTGTTGGCTGTGTGAGAATGGCACTAGAGGGCCAAAATACCACTTTTGGCTGTTACCCATTTGCACTTTGAAGATGTTTTCTTCTTCATAAGGTGTTACCATGAAATTACTCAAGATATGCCATATCTTTTTATACTGAACAACACTTAGTTTTAAGTTGCTAAAGAACCTCGGTACAATTGTGATCGATGTATGCGAACCTGATACACAATAATTTACCACATGTCACGTATATTAGTGTTGACGTTCATTGCATGGCTTATATTCAAAATTTGAATTTCCCGAGTTTCCTGTCTCAATGAGATTGATCGTGCCGATATTTTGCATTACTCAAGCAAATATTAAACAAAAAAGATTACATTTTGCTCTGGATTATTCCTTTCTTGCGAAAAAGAAAATGAAAAGAAATAACTCAATGAATACCTTTAAAAGAAAACTCAAATCGTACTTAATCACAAGTGTTTGAAATTTTGAATTGTTGATTTTACTGCCTTGTATTGTCCTGTGGTGGGTTTGTGCGGTTATGTATTTTTAAAATAAATTATGTCATATTTTCATAATTGTTTATTCCTTTATAGTACTTTATTATCTTTTAAATTTTACCTTATTTTGTATTATTGATCGACTTATACTCTTATTCTGTCATGATTGTATTCTGTTTTGTATATTTTATTGGAATTGAATAAACTGAACTTGAACTTGAACTAACATAACGAAAGAAAAAAAGAATCATGTTCTGGTCTCAGACTCAAGTCAAATAACGAGAATGCACTCAAATAAAAGATCAGACCTGAATACCTGATATAGTTTAAAAATCTGTATACGTATCCGTTTCCCCTAGTCAATAGGTTTTGCTCGGGTTAGTGGAAATTATAGGTAGGTTAGGCCTACTTTCATTAGTTGGTTTATCAGAGAATTAACCCATTGACTACGTTACCCAGGGACTCCTGTATTAAACCCGAATGAACGGGTTCAAAAGTACAATCTTGTTGATATTTGGCCATCTTCGTATAATTATGATAAAGAAACTGATAGCAATACAATGGAGGTTTATAATATTATCGATTTCTTGGACTGTTGTACAATTCCATTTAGATTTCTTCTTGCTCATCTAGGAGACGGGCAGACCCTTCCTTGTACCCGGCCGGTGCGGCTGACATCTTGCTGACTTTCCGTAGGACCACAGCCATCATGGCGGCCATTGCCATGACAACGGTTGCCATAGCAGCCATGGCAACAATCCACGGGTTGAAAGCGTTGGTAGCCTCTTGTTGCGTTGCGGCACCTGCGGGTGATATACACCAACATGGGATGGAAGGAAAAGAAGAAGAAGAAGAAGAAGAAGAAGGATGCGGAGGAGGATGATAGTAAGATGAGGAGGAGGAGAAGGAGGAAGGGGGAGGGGGAGGAGGAGGAAAACATTATTGGTCGTTGGTATGATAACTTAGCGCTGTTTTTATAACAGACAGTTGATTTAAAGAGAAATCCAACCGAAAAAGACAACTACTCTAAAAGAAAGCAGAAAAATCAGAGAAGCGAACTGATGAAAGTTTAAAATAAATCTGACTAAATATACGAAAGTTACAAGTTTTTGAAAGTTGTAATTACTATACGTATGGGCACTTCAAATTGGCTAAAGCGGTAATGTCATTGTAATGTAGTGCCGAACTACTTTTCCATCTGTTCCAACGTAAAAAATGACTAAAATTAAAACATTCACAAATTCATTGCTCAGGTGGATGTATTCTTTTTAGAGGACCTATACTTATATGATATCTATAATATATATTAAGTAGTACTCCAAAGGAGAAGGAACTTACGAGAAAAACAGAAATGAATGATATTTTTGTACACGGCAAATGGGCGAGTTATCCACGTCCGTCACAATCCACTGACCAAACTAGCAATTTGAGATTCGCATAGACTTAGTGATCTCATATTTCAAGCATTCATAACTTCTGAAGAAATAAAATTGATACCGGTAAATAGTGAAGAAGAAAACTCTAAAGATTTTTTATTTCATTAAAAAAAACGATTATTCAGATATATATATCAGAAGAAAGTAAATATCCAATGGCTACCGGTATTGCAGTCCCATTGAATTGAATTATTACCGTTCTCGCTGATGTCCATGCGTAAGACACTGCCCTGCCTCTGTGCAGAGCGGACGACGCGCAGAGGTCCTCGAGTGAATCGCTTGGTCTTGAGTTTGCTGCTGACGTCACGCCTCTTTCGCCTCTTGATCTCTGAAGAACTAGCGGCGCAGTCCACGTTGCAGTCCGAATTATCGTCCGTGGTATCGCATACCAGGAGATTACAGTGGATGTAAACCTAAGTGTATGGAAAGAACAGTAGTTCCATAGGTCTTTCAATACAAGGGAGGGGACTGGGAGGCAACGGCTTAGTTTTTTCGTTCATGAAACTTGACAAGAATTTACTATAGAGAGAATAGTGATGAAAAAGTAGGTTGAGTTCTGGGAAGAAAAAAGAATGACATGCGAACTTTCTCCTTCTCTGTCTACCAGTCTAGAAGGATATCCGTTATAAAAATATGACTCCTCATGAAAGATATTGTTCCTGAAATTACCTATTCCATACTATTTTTTTAAAATTAAATTTTCCATTATCATACTTAATGTACTATTTTTCATTATAAACTATGATCATTATAATTATATTTTATTTTGTATTGTTATTACTATTATCAGTATTATCATCATTATTATTGTGATTATCGTTTTTATTATTATCATTATTGTCATCATCGTCATCTTAACCATTATAATATGAATTATTCAGAATCGTCAATCTTATGTAAGTGTTGAAGGACGAGGTTAGTCAATTTTGAATATAAACAAACTTACCCAATCGTTCTCATCATTGATGAACCGGATAGTTTTCATCTCTACTCCTATGCGATGAGGGTTTTCCAGGGTGGAGATGTTAGTATTGTAGCCGTCAATTGAACAACTAGATGATAAAATCGATTGCAATTTTTGGGAATTAATTATATCAACTCCATTTCCAAATAGAGGGAAACTACAGAAAACAGCTATCGTGAGTAGAAAAGTAGGATATAAATTCACCGACTATATTGGCGATCTCACCTTATTTAAGAAACAAAATGAATGTCATAAAACCTTCATGTTCTTGAACAATTAAGGGACCTTGCCTAGAGAAGGGACGTTTTGTAGCTTTGAAAACGATCATATTCATAATATTTTCATCAGTACGGCCCATTGCCTCGATATTGATTTAAGAGGCCAATGGGCCGCAGAATGTCGTTACGCACAGGAAATTCTGCAAACCACTGCTCTGCACTGAAACTTAAATTCAAATTTTCTGAGTTATTGATGAAGGAATAGGCAGATTCGTTTCAAGGGGGTGCGTAAAACAAATGTTAAATCCAAGGATCACCTGTGATTGAAATTTTCGTGAGGAAACAAAGTTTTAGTTTTGAGTAGGCTTACAGAGCAAATGGGAGAGCCACTAGCGTACCGAATCATGAAGGATTCGCGGTCATAAATTACGGCGCGTGGGAGCACGTGACACCGCGGACCAAAATAAACACATTTGTCGGTGCAATGTGGCAAGGAAAATCAGCTATAACATAAAAACTAGCAGAAGATGGCAGCCGAATCTGGTATCAACTTAAAGCTTAGATATCAGAAAAATGATGGTAATAAAATTAAAGTAGAAATTCCTCTGGATTTATAAAAAAAACATGGATAATTAGTCCATTTTCAGTGAATTACCCTATAATATATTACGAATATTGTGTTTCTTTCCATGTTTAACCCATGAACTATCAGGAATATGTGAGAGCAATGTCATATCAATAGCTTAACACAATAGCTTAAATTGAAAGATTTATGAAATAAGTCACCTTTGCACTAAAACTGTGAATATTCAAGATTTTGCTGTTTGAAGAAATGCATACCGGAATTTAATATTTTACTGAGGTATTCTTCGAATCCCCCAAAAAGACTTTGGGCGCACTTTGATTTCTCCCTGGCCAACTGAGCGGTGGGCTCGCGGGAGGGGCTCAAGCCCCCTTCTTTTGAGAAAACAAGATTTTAAAGAGAAATAGAAACCAACCAACCAAGGGCAAGGCCACGGCAAATAAAAATGCCTAAAAAATTGTATAAATATTCGCTTTGAGGTTTCTCTTTGTAGGTGCCCCCTTTTCACGGAAAGTGACCTTTATTGTTGGTGCTCCCCCTTCCACTTTGAACGACGCTCCACTGCCTCTGGCCTGCTATAACACATGAGCTTGCCCTGGATTATCCCCTTATCCCTCGGTCTCCCTACCTATCTTCCTCCAATTTAATTTCCCTCAACCTCCTGACTTTCCCCCAGTGAGCTAGTTATCCTTTATCTGGTGATATATCACTTTACGGTTTCTTTTTATTTCTCACTTTACTTTTCAATGAGTGAATAGACGTTTTAATTGCGCATGTGGAAATGACACACATGAAAATCAATTCAATGTCAAATGCATTATTTTTTACATCTTCAAATATGCAGAACTGGGACCATTATATGTCAATAGCTTCTTCAAAGAGGAATAAAAGAAATATATCACCAGTAATAAGTTAACCACTGATGTTGTCAAAATTCAATCCATTTAACATTTTCTTTAATGAGAGTTTTTTCTTTTATATCAAAATAGACCAAAAATATACAATCGCCCGATCGCAAATATTAATAAATACCAGATCCCTACACACATCCCCCTTGCTCGTGCAAATCGCCCCCCCCCCCTCTGACGAGGTATGCCTGGTATGCCACTGAGGAGAGCCACCTAGAATATGATACGTCACGGTGTTCTATCAATCATTTAAAACAAATCTTGTTTTTAATCTGATTTTGCTAAGACCTTCACGAATCTGTTTATCTTTTTTGTTCCTCTTGTTATTGTAGCAAAAGCAAACTCAATATCAAGGAGGACTTCTACTTAAAGAACAATATTCCCTACCTTCCATCGATGAATTCAAAGTTGAGATCAGAATCGTATTTCGAATCCGGTGTGGCTCTGCAGGATTGGATCGAAAGGTCGAGGGTGCCGTCTAGAGAGAGCACGGATGCAGCGAAGTACAGGTTCTTATTGAGACCGATGCTGATGGGGTAAGTATCGTCGACCTCTGTGTAGGTATTATCTGTGTAGATATCGAAGGAGAAGGTGTAGGCACCCTCTTCGACGAGGGTCTTGTCGATGATGTAGTCAGTGAGCTGGTACTTCATTGATCCGACGCGCTGACTTCTATTGTACGAGCATGAAAGCGGAATCTCGACGGCATATTGGCGACTAATGCCGCTGTCATCATCATCATAGCGGTTGCTGACGTGATTGGTGTACGTCTCAGTTTCGTCATCTTCCTAGAAGAAGAAGAACGGAGATTTAACAACTATTAGATTTAAAAAAAAAGTAGGCTGACATCCCAGGAGACCGGCAGCCTACCAGACGCAGCTTCTGAGACAGACATTTCGAGTTTCCAGTGCTGTAACCTAAACAAATTATATAATCAAGAGAATAATATGCATGCTAGTCGGGGAAATGTGAGTTCTCTAAAGAAATCATGTCAGCTGATCAGGCAATTGAGTTACACTAGACACTATAATTTGTAAAAAAAGAAATATTTAAGGTGACCTTTGATTATTTTTCCTTCTCTAATACTTTTTCTTGTTCTTTTGTTTCTATTTTTCCAGTATATAAACAGGCCTATTCGAATAAATTAAGAAATCACTATCGCGTGACGAACTTATTGAACTTAACTAAACAATACATTTGCAGTTAAGAAACTGTTAGGAGTTGCTCAGGTGGGAACTTACTTGTTGTGTTGTGTCTAAATATACAACTTGATATATTTTTAAGCATTTGCCCATTTCTTCTGCGACCTAACCCCATGGGCATTCTCCAAATTGCTTGTACTTATTGCGACTTTAAAACAATGCAAAGGATGATGCAGGGTTACATTATCTACGGGCACTGGCCAATAACATGATTGCAGGTTTGTCCACATTATCACTTCACAACCCTTTGAAATCTAATAACCATTGTAAGTGTCCCGGCCCTGGCAAGCGAGAAAGATTACTTTCAGAGGCGATACTCTGGTAATAAAGAAACGCTTAGTATCTATATTTGGTAATCAGTTGTGTACAACAACGTTGGTGGATAATGACCATCTCACGAAGAAAATTATGTAATGTCCTTCACTACACTGAGATTTACTTCATGCCATTTCATAGTATCATAAACATTTTAGGGACTGTTTCCTGTAAATTTCACTGCAAGCTAATGCTATAGTAACAAAAGCAGACCATTACAAATATTTCATGTTTTAGGAGGAGGATGGTACCAGATGCTGTACTTATTCACTCTTAACATTTTCTGAGAACCGGAAAATAAAGAATATTTGTCTTTTACATCTTGCGATCCATTTTTATAAAAAGAAATTGACAAAAAAACAAAAATATTTGGAAATAAATGAATAAATACATAAATAAATAAATAAATAAATAAATAAATAAATAAATAAATAAATAAATAAATAAATAAATAAATAAATAAATAATTGAATAGATAACAAAAGGAATAAATACGTCAATATATGAATGGATAAATAAACGAATATATAGATAAATACCAATAAAACAAGCAACAAAAAACAGCAAACAAACAATCAAACGTAATATTACCGTCATGACCGTTCCGCATGCGGTAAGGTCGGTGGTGAGTTTGATCAGCGCATACTCGTCGTTCGATGTGTCTTCTCCTACGCACTGCTGGCCATTAGTGTCATTATTGAATCCGACATCTGAACCTACCATATCCCCCGTCAGCAGACCTCTGGGGATCTCAACAATCATCTGGGTGGCGGTGCATGTCAGGGTGATTCCTTCAGTGTCGAATTACGTGGACAAAAAATTATATGTTTATACACTGTAGGTCATAATGGTTGAATAATCTTTTTTTACCCCAATTTATGGAATGATTTAGACAGTGATTTATTCCTAATACAGTAATAGCAGGCGCGGATCCAGGATTTCTTAGGGGGGGGGGGGGGGGGGAGGCCCAAATTTGAAATTATGCGAGCCAAATATTGGTACGTAATGGTGACCAGCAGTGACGTAATGGGGGGGGGGGGGGTGTGGGTGCAGGGAGGGGCGAGTTTTTCCCCTACCTCCTCCGCGAAGCGCGGAAGCTTCGACATTTCAATAAATTATTAAAGAAAGAAGGCGATTCGTTGTGTCGTTATCGTCTATTAATCTTCGTCTAACTTCAGTTTCCCCCTCCGCGCGAAGCGCGGAAGCTTTTACGTTTCATTAAATCGTTAGAGAAAGAAGACGATTCGTTGTCCCGTTCTCGACTCTTAATCCTTGTCTAAATTCAGTTCCCTCCCCTCCCGCGCGAAGCGCGGAAGCTTCGACGTTTCATTAAATTATTAGAGAAAGAAGACGATTCGTTGTACCGCTCACGAAAATAATCCTCGTCTGAATTTATTTTCCCCCTCCCGCGCGAAGCGCGGAAGCTTTTACGTTTTATTAAAACATTAGCGAAAGAAGACGATTCGTTGTACCGCTCACGAAAATAATCCTCGTCTGAATTTATTTTCCCCCTCCCGCGCGAAGCGCGGAAGATTTTACGTTTTATTACAACATTAGCGAAAGAAGACGATTCGTTGTACCGTTATGAATCTTAATCCTCGTCTAAATTCAGTTCCCCCCTCCCGCGCAAAGCTTTTACGTTTCATTAAATCATCAGAGAAAGAAGACGGTTCGTTGTACCGTTCTCGACTCTTAATCCTTGTCTAAATTCAGTGCCCTTCCACGCGAAGCGCGGAAGTTTCGACGTTTCATTAAATTATTAGAGAAAGAAGACGATTCGTTGTACCGCTCTCGAAAATAATCCTCGTCTGAATTTATTTTCCCCCTCCCGCGCGAAGCGCGAAAGCTTTTACGTTTCAATAAATCATTAGCGAAAGAAGACGATTCGTTGTAACATTATGACTTTTAATCCTCGGCTACATTCAGTTCCCCCCTCCCCACCCACGCGAAGCGCGGAAGCTTTTACGTTTCATTAAATTTATTAGAGAAAGAAGACGATTCGTTGTACCGTTCTCGACTCTTAATCCTTGTCTGAATTAAGTTCCACCCCACCTTCTTGCGCGAAGCGCGGAAGCTTTGACGTTTTATTAAATTATTAGAGAAAGAAGACGATTCGTTGTACCGTTCTCGACTCTTAATTCTGTCTGAATTTCAAAAATGTTCTTTGTACCATTATGACTTTTAATCCTCGGCTACATTCAGTTCCCCCCTCCCCACCCACGCGAAGCGCGGAAGCTTTTACGTTTCATTAAATTTATTAGAGAAAGAAGACGATTCGTTGTACCGTTCTTGACTCTTAATCCTCGGCTACATTCAGTTCCCCCCTCCCCACCCACGCGAAGCGCGGAAGCTTTTACGTTTCATTAAATTTATTAGAGAAAGAAGACGATTCGTTATACCGTTCTCGACTCTTAATCCTTGTCTGAATTAAGTTCCACCCCACCTTCTTGCGCGAAGCGCGGAAGCTTTGACGTTTTATTAAATTATTAGAGAAAGAAGACGATTCGTTGTACCGTTCTCGACTCTTAATTCTGTCTGAATTTCAAAAATGTTCTTTGTACCATTATGACTTTTAATCCTCGGCTACATTCAGTTCCCCCCTCCCCACCCACGCGAAGCGCGGAAGCTTTTACGTTTCATTAAATTTATTAGAGAAAGAAGACGATTCGTTGTACCGTTCTCGACTCTTAATCCTCGGCTACATTCAGTTCCCCCCTCCCCACCCACGCGAAGCGCGGAAGCTTTTACGTTTCATTAAATTTATTAGAGAAAGAAGACGATTCGTTGTACCGTTCTCGACTCTTAATCCTTGTCTGAATTAAGTTCCACCCCACCTTCTTGCGCGAAGCGCGGAAGCTTTGACGTTTTATTAAATTATTAGAGAAAGAAGACGATTCGTTGTACCGTTCTCGACTCTTAATTCTGTCTGAATTTCAAAAATGTTCTTTGTCTACTCCCTTTTCTTCCTACGTCCTCTTCCTTTTCACTCCTCTCTTTTTTGTGGGGACCACCTCACCCCCCCCCCCTGGCTACGCGCCTGCGGTCAGATGAACATATGTTGATACCTAGTCCGCCCCCGGAAGCTCAGGGGTTTTAGGCAATAATTTACGGTCAGATTAGCATTCAGGGGTCCGCCTTAGGGCCCTAGGTGGGGTCCAGGGGGCAGAGCCCCGGAAGTTCAGGGGTTTTAGGCATTTAATTACGGTCAGATGACCAATATTTTTATACCTAATTGTGACACTGGCAAGTCACTAATTGGCGTGGGGTTCAGGGGGCGGAGCCCCCGGAAGCTCAAGGGTTTTAGGCACTAAATTACGGTCAGATGAGTATCAAGGGGGCGCCTTAGGGCCCCTAAGGCGGTTTTAGGCGTTTAATTACGGTCAGATTAGCATTTTTTTATACCTAATTGTGACACTGGCAGGTCACTAATTGGCGTGGGGTTCAGGGGGCGGAGCCCCCGGAAGCTCAAGGGTTTTAGGCACTCAATTACGGTCAGATGAGTATCAAGGGGGCGCCTTGCGGCCCCTAAGGCGGTTTTAGGCGTTTAATTAGCATTTTTTAATACCTTATTATTTTGTGACACTGGCAGGACAATATTTGGCGTGGGGTCCAGGGGGCAGAGCCCCCAGAAATCAGGGGTTTTAGGCATTCAATTACCGTCAGATGAGCATCTAAGGGCCCGCCTTAGAGCCCTAGGTGGAATCCAGGGGGCAGAGCCCTCGGCGTTTTAGGCATTTAATAATGGTCACATGAGCATATTTTGATACCTCATTATAATGTGACACTGGCAGTTAACTATTTTTTCTTTCTTGCTCTCTTTCTTTCTATTTCTCTTTAATATATTTTTCAAAAAAAGTGGGGGGGGGGGGGGGGGGGGCCTTGAGGATCCCGATCCCCGCCGTTCCGCGGGCCCTGACATGTAGGCATGTCAAGAAGCATTTTCTTGCCTGGCTGTAAATTTAGGAATTTGTCATTTTCCAAAAAAAACATAAAAAAGTATAATTTACTTAAAAGTGAAGAAAAATCTCGGAAAATTATGTCATTTCAGCATTATTTGTAAACCACCGTTATGGAATTAGAAATAAACCACGTTTGAATTTTATTTCCCCAAAGCCCCCCCCCCCCCTCCCCCGATCTACACCTTGTTGGCGGGAAAATTGCAACTGATATCCTTTACCTTTCTTCATTCTCTTTTTTTCTTCTTTCCCTTTCTCTCCTCTTTCCCTTTCCCTTCCCTTCCTTCTCTCTCTCTCTCTCTTAGGCTTTCTGGGGGGGGGGGGGGGGGGCAAGGTCATTTTGACCCTCACCCCGCTCCACACATTGTTGGCGGGATTAACCGCAACTGATCTCCCCTTCTTTTCTCCCTTTTCTTTTCTTCTTCCTCTTTTTTGTTCTCTTTTAGCTCTCTTCTTTTCCTTTTCATTCTTTTTCTTCTTTTTTTTTTAGCGGGGACGGGGGGGGGGGGGGGGGGAGCAAGGGCCTTTTGCCCCCCCCCCCCCCTGATCCACAACTTGTTGGCGCGAAAATCGCAACTGATATCCCCCTTCTATTCTTTTCTTCTTCCTATTTTTTGATTGGGGGGGGGGGGGGGGGGGGGGAGGGAGGCAACAGCCTGGGAGGCAAGTCCTCCCCCCGATCTCCTTCTTCCCTCTTTTCTTTTCTTCTTCCTCTTCTTTTTTCCCTTTCTCTCCTCTTTCCCTTTCCCTTCTTTTCCTTCTCTCTCTCTCCTTTTTTTTTTTTTTTGGCGGGGGGGGGGGGGGGGCAAGGCCCGCTCGCCCCCCCCCCCTGGATCCGCGCCTGCCTAATAGATCTAGATAATAGCATTCATTCTCAGATTTTATTTAATAATAATTTGCGACTGTTTGTTTTGCATGACTGCTAAATCATGTGTGTACTATCATACTTATCAACTAGGGGACCTAAGTCCTTAAGTCATAACTGACAGTAATGAGGATTAATGCGTCACAAAATGGCACTAATATAGCACATCGACACGGTTTCGATCCTGGGGCCTCACAGTTACGGGGCTATTGCTTTGCCACTGAATCATGACTGTACGGAGCGGGGGCTAGGGTAGGGGGCAGCCCCCACAAATAAAAGAAGATGCAATAAGTTATCAATAATAATAGCAAACACATGCTTTAGTAATTACGCAAAACAAACACTCGCAAATTATTATTCAATAAATTCTGAGAATGTACACTATTATCTAGATCTATTAGGAATAAATATATTTTTTAAGTCATTACATAAATTGGGGTAAAAATTAATTATTCCACCATTATGACAAACTGTGTATATACGTATATATATATATATATATATATATACATATATATATATATATATATATAAATACGTCGGATATATATATATAAATAGTAGAATTTGAATAGAGAGATAAATAAAAAGATAAATGAATAAATGAAAAAACAAATTAATAAATCGATAACAACAAATCATAACTGAAGAATAAGCGAATACATGAATTTATAAATCATTAAATAAATGTATACATAAATAGATAATTAAGGCACACAAAACAATGGTAACAAATAGTAATATGGCCTTATTTACTCTACATGGGTAGCTATATCAATATAAGTTCCGTGCTGGGATTAGAACCATTAACCCCTTTTATGAGATTCAAGTGCATTAACCACTATACTACGACACAAAGACGAGTGAATGAAAATATTGCAATATAATACGGAACAAGAAATTATGAATTTGTGATAGCAAACTGTTTATTACTAATATGTGTTTAGCAAAAGGCTATTTCAAAAGATTATCATGTTATTAATAGCAGACTTCCTAAGTGTCTCATTTGTTTCTATAATTGGTTTTGGCTTTTGCTCGGAACAAATTTCAAGAGTGATTGATAATAAGTAGTCGTAGACGTTGGCTCACTTATACCTATCAGCAATTACCCTTAAATATATAACAGCTTATGTTTAGTATGCACTTACCTGTGGTGGGGAGTTCAGTTCGAGCAGCTGTTTATACAAAATGAACAAAAACAATGTTTAAATTTTCCAAGAAACTATAGGGCCATATCTTCTTCATCATCATCATCAGCATCATCATCATTATCGCCATAACCAGTGTTTGGGCGTCCGTTTTAATGTCAGTTTGAGATTAATTAACATATAAAACAGCTTAAGTTTACGGTATACACTTACCTCCTGTAGGGTCTGCAATTGGATCATCTGTTTCTACCAAATGAACAGAAAAGATGTTTGATTGTCTTTTAATAAAACTATACGGCCATTTAACAGACGTGAACATTGAACGTCATCGTCTTCATCGTCATCATCATCATTACCAGTGTCTGGGCGTCTTTTTAAATGTGAGATTCAGATGTATAACAGCTTATGTTTACGGTATAAACTTACCCGTAGTGGGGTCTGCAGGTAGAACAGTTGTTCCTACAAAATGAACAAGAAAGATATTTGATTGTTTTTGTAAGAAATTATGGGGCCCAGGGGCGGATCCAGAGGGAGGGGGGGGGGGGGGGCAAGGGGCCCCAATGGCAAAAAGAAAACCAGGTAAAAACAAAATGTTAACGTTAATCTTACCTTAAAAAGAAGAAGACGACCCCCCCCTCGTTGATCAACAACAAAACCGAAAAAAATACAAACTGTTAACCTATTCACAACTATTCTTAAGACACATTTATTCAAATTGCTTTCGCTGATTAATTAACTCTGTTCACTTTGATGTGTATTCCATATGTATTTTAATTTGTAGATTTATTTGCACTTTTCGTTTGTTTAATATGTAATTGTTTATCAGTCTATTTTGTTTGTTATAGCGCTTAGAGACTTCGGTGGTGAGCGCTTTATAAGTAACGTTTTTATTATTATTAATATTATTATTTATTTTCATCATTATCATTACCAGTATTTGGGCCTCTATTTTGATGTCAGATTGGAACAATTCACATAATAAAGCTTATGTTTGCGGTACACACTTACCCGTAGTAGGGTCTACAGCTGTATTTAAAAAAAATGAATAAAAAAAATGTTTTATTGTCTTTCAAGAAAACTATGGGGCCATATAACTATGATGTTAACATTCAACATTGTCATCATCATCATCAGGAAGAACAGTGTTTGGGCGTCTATTTTAATGTCAGTTTGGAACAAGTATCTTATATAACAGCTTAAGTTCAAAGTAAACACTAACATGTGGTAAGGCCTGCATTTGAAACATCTGCTTCTATAAAAATGAACAATTAAACAAAATTAGTCTCTTAAGAAAACTATGGGGCCATGAACATTTTGGAAATGAAAAAATATAAATCAAATGAAATGTAAAGATGTTGAACATTCAATGCAACGTCGTCACCATTATAACTAGTGTTTTGGCGTCTATTTCATTTTGGAACAATTAACTATATAACGGCTAATTTTACGGTATGCACTAACATGTGGTAAGGCCTGTAGTAGAAGTATCTGTTTCTACAAAATGAACAACATCTAAAATGTTTTACTGTCTTTCAAGAAAACTATGGGGCCATATAACTCTAATGTGAACATTCAACGTTGTCATCATCACCATCAGCAAGAACAGCGTTTGGGCGTCTATTTTAATGTCAGTTTGTAACAGTTGTCATATATTACAGCTTATGATTACGGTATACACTTACCTGTTGTAGTGTCTGCAATTGGAGCATCAGTTTCTACAAAATGAACACACAAAATATTTGATTGTCCTTCAAGAAACTATGGGGCCATATAAATGATGTGTACCACCAACGTCATCATCATAATCATCATCATTTCCAGCGTTTGGGCGTCCTTATTAATGTCAGTTTGGACAAACTAACATATACATGTATAGCAGCTTATGTTTGCAGTATACGCCTATCTGTGATAGAGGTTGCAGTTGAAGCAGCTGTTTATACAAAATGAACAAAAACAATGTTTGTATGTCTTTCAAGAACAGTATTAGGCCATATGACTGATGTAAGTTATTTAGATCATGACCAGTTTTGGGGCATCTATCTAAGTGTTAATTTTAGATCAAGAATATCGTAGTAGAAACGTCTCATGCAGGGGAGCCGGAAGCAGTTTGGGATGGGGGGGGGGGGGGCAGAAGAAAAATCACCACCACTCTACACGTTACATGCAGGCCCCGCGGAACGTTTTTAAAAGTCGAGCATTTTTAGGCATTAAATTACGATCAGATTTAGATACCTTATTTGTGACACTGGCCAGTCACTAATTGGTGAGGAGTCCAGGGTGCGGAGCACCCAGGAGCTCTGGGGTTTTAGACATTAAATTGCCGTCAGATGAGCATCCAGGTGCCCGCCTTAGGGCCCTAGGTGGAATCCAGGGGGCAGAGCCCCCGGAAGCTCAGGGGTTTTAGGTATTTAATTAAGGTCATAATTATGATCATCTAGGGGTCCTCTTTAAGGCCCTTGGTAGGGTCCAGGGGGTAGAGCCCCCGGAAGCTCGGGGTTTTTAGGTATTTAATAACGGTCAGATGAGCATCCAGGGGACCGCCTTAGGGCCCTTGGTGAGGTCTTGAAGACGGAGGCCCCGTATCTCAGGGATTTTATGCATTTAATTTCCGTCAGATGAGCATATTTTGAAACTTCATTCGTGACATTGGCAGGTCACTTAAATGTTTCTCTCTCTTTCTTTCTTTTTTTCTGTGACATACTTTTTCAAAAAGTGAGGGGGGCTCGAGCTCCCGAGTCCAGCTATTCTGCAGGCCCTGACATGAAGGCTTCTAAATAATCATATTTTCGCCCGAATGTAAATTTGGGAATTTCTTATTTTTCCAACAAAAGCATAAAAAGGTACGACTTACAAATAAAGGGAGAAAAAATACCGGAAAATAATGACATTTCAGCAACATTTGTATATCACTGGTATCAAAAAAGAAATACACCCCCTTATCAGTACGCCAGCGTTCAGGGGCTCATATCTTCTCACCCCTTTAACAAAAAACACACATGCTTTTCCATCCTTTTACAATTTTTCCAAGATATGCGCGTATCGCTATTATATAAACCTCCATTGATAAATATAGGTGGCATGCGGAATGTTTAGAAAATTTAATTCATGTTAACTTTCCTTTTCTTTGAATGGTAATTTAATTCAGGTTTTTATTATTGTTATGTTCTTTTGGTTTAAAAATACGAGCCATCTTTACTCCTTTACTGCCTTTTTTTTTTTTTTTAGGGGGGCGTTTTTTGGGGGGCAAAAATGCGTTTAGTTCCCCCCACTGTTTTGGTTGGGGCGATTGCCCCCCTGCCCCCCTCCCCCCGATTCCGACACCTATGGTCTCATGAAAAGCTTTGCTCTAGTGCCCTCATATATTTTTCAAAAACTAATTTCTGAAGAAAAAAAGCTTCAGAGTTTGCTTCACACAAATTTTTGTTATCACATTTGTGTGTCATTTATGTGTATGTGACTTTCAACAATACTTCAATTCTTTTATCATGCTGGTATTCCCCAAACGTCATTATATATTATGTATAAACTTATTTGTACGTACTTCATAATCAACCTTCGCCTATTGTCTTCAGATGGTTTCTCTTAAAAATGTCTAGAAATGCCTAGAAATTGACTGTATCTTTAACACACCACTGAAATGCAAATATGAATATACTCTATACTCTACTCTATCGTAATAATAATAATTATCATATTTCGCTTTTTTACAGATATGATATTACCCCAGTCATTGGATTCAGTGCTTGCCCGCACATAATGTGTGCACAACCTCCACTCCCTGGGGAGCACTCCAGCCAGGCGTTACTTGACGCTCAAAGCTGTTTGAACAACAATGACGATCGCATCCTACCGGGTACCCATTTAACACCTGGGTGGAGAGTAGCAAGTGCAGGTTAATATCTAGTCCAGATTCAGTCCGTTCGTTCTTTTTATCCCCCACACACAGCGCGGTCTCTCCACTGATCGCGCAATCCCCAAATTTGGAGGTCCAGATTTAGAGGAATGGCTAGGTCTACTTTCAACGTTGAGGGTGTGTTATTTTATCAGCTGATTGGGTGCGCTAAACGAAAACGGTACAGAGGCTGGACTAGTTAATATCTTGCTAAAGGATATTAGTGCCGTGCCGAGATTTGAACCCTCGACCTTTGCATCTCCAGTCACGCGCCTTTAATAAATCACTCAGTCACGACATTCAATGTGTCTAATACATGTGTTCAATACGATCGCAAAGACTTTCACAGAATTTATGTTTAAAAAAATCACTAGCCGTTAAATATTTTTTTCAAATAGAAGATAAAAGCCTTCCTCTCCCGATCTTTCATTTTCTTATCATCATCATTATCATCAACATCATCATCATTATCGCCATAACTAGTGTTTGGGCGTCTTTTTGAATGTATACACTTACCCGTAGTGGGGTCTGCAGGTAGAACTGTTTCGACAAAATGAACAAAAAAGATATTTGATTGTTTTTGTAAGAAAGTATGGGGCCCATGGGCGGATCCAGGGGGGAGGGGGGCAAGGGGGCCCCTGTCCCCCATGGCAAAAAGAAAAACAGTTAAAAATGTTAACGTTAATCTTACCTTAACAAAAAGGAAGACGACCCCCTGGCTCATGGGGGTTTAGGGGTGTGCTGGGTCTTGAGTAAATTAAAATAGTGCTAACTACCCCCCCCCCCTCGTTGAGCAACAACAAAATCGAAAAAAATACAAACTGTTAATCTATTCATAACTCGTCTTAACATTTATTCAAATTGCTTTCACTGATTAATTAACTCTGTTCACTTTGATGTGTATTCCATATGTATTTGAATTTGTAGATTTATTTGCACTTTTTTGTTTTCTTAATTGTTTATCAGTCTATTTTGTTTGTTATAGCGCCTAGAGACTTCGGTGGTAATCGCTTTATAAGTAACGTATTTATTATTATTATTATTATTATTGTTATTATTATCATCATTATCATTACCAGTGTTGGGCGTCTATTTTGATGTCACATTGGAACAATTCACATAATAAAGCTTATGTTTGCGGTAGACACTTACCCGTAGTAGGGTCTACAGCTGTTTCTAAAAAAATAAATAAAACAATTATTTGATTGTCTTTCAAGAAAAATATGGGGCCATATAACTCTGATGTGAACATTCAACGTTGTCATCATCATCATCAGCAAGAATAATGTTTGGGCGTCTATTTTAATGTCAGTTTGGAACAAGTATCATATATTACAGCTTAAGTTTAAAGTAAACACTAACATGTGGTAAGGCCTGCAGTTGAAACATCCGTTTCTATAAAAATGAACAACAACTTTATTTTTGTATTGTCTTTCAAGAAAACTATGGGGCCGTATAACTCTAATGTGAACATTCAACGTCGTCATCATCATCATTAGAGCGCTTTCGTAAAGACGATGGAAGCAAAGACGACGGGAGAATTCACTCAACCGGGATTGTCCTGTACTATGCTCTCGTCTAGTAACCTTGTTTTACCTTGCCTGTTATTATCCCGAAATTTCGTACTTATTTTCCGTATATTATACTTGATTTGAAATCTTTTGTTAAAAAAATAATTTCTTGTGTGAAATCTACTCTTATATAACATACGTATAAACTGTATAAAAAAGAAAAAAAGAAGAATATAAACTGTTTTTTTAGTGTAAAATGTGGAATAAATAAACTTCTAAACTTCTAAACTTCTTCTTAACTACTTCTAAAGCTGTTTCGGCACCGGGGACGAGGACCTTTATGTTCAGTTGTGTTCGTGCCAGCAATAGCGTAGATATTAATTAATATGTCAACATTGGATAGTCGAGCACAGTTGCTATATACGATATCTATATCGCGATTGCACGGCGATACAGCTCTTCTATCGTGTTAATTATGGCCGAGAAAGGTCGAGAACGTTCGTGAAAATCAAACAAGACAGAGAAAACACTGGTTCGCGCATGCGCGGATGATTTTTTTTTCGCTCGCGTCTCCGTCGTCTTTGCCTTACATCGTGTTTGCGAAAGCGCTCTATTACTAGTATTTGTGCGTCTACTTTATTGTCAGTTTGGAACAATTAACATGTATAACATCTTATGTTTACGGTATACACTAACCTGTGACGGTGACTACAGTTTGATCACCTATTGCTGCAAAATGAACAAAAATAATGTTTGAATGTCTTTCAAAAAAACTATTAGGCCATATAACTGATGTGAATATCCAACAATTTCATCATCATTATCATCATCATCACCACACCAGTGTCCAGGCGGTTTTAGATAAAAATTATCGAATTAAAAATATCTCATGTAAAGCATTGCTCTCTATTCAATTCAATTCAATTCAATAAAGGTTTTATTCACATGACGTTATGGCAGCCGAAGCTGAATTGCAGGTCATTTACAAGGTATGATGGTTAAAAATACAGCATTGTACATGTGAACATGAAATAAAATTAATGACATATTAATATATATATAATATTAATAATTAATATCATATCTTACTTCTTACGATAAAATGTAATTACATTTTCATAACTCATTTCTTGCTTCTCAAATTTCCATTAACCTACGCAGCACTCATTTTCTTATTAAAATAACATATTTGTATTATATATTCAGTGATTTATTGTATTACATTTCTTACTTAAAGTATAATTTGCAGTGGAGGCGAGGAGATTTCATTGCAAGGTCGGAGCGATCCTGGTATTTGTACCCAGTGGGGACGTACAATTTGTTTTTTGCTGAGGGTCGTTAATCCCAACCCTGTATAATTCTAGGCAGTTTTGACGCTTTGACTAAAACATCTTTCACTCTGGGGATTGCGCACCAATCTTTTTACATAATGTTCTAATATAAATATACGAGATGAAGTGGGGCATAAGGAGGAGAACTCCTAGCTGCCCGTAGATGAGGTTTCAGTTGTCCGAATATTTTTACTTTACTTACAACATTGTGGTACAGAATTTCTACCTGGGGGGGGGGGGGGGGGGGGGGGGTTGGAGGATGCTTGAGGTTTGAAAGCAAACATTATTCATGCGGGGGGGGGGGGGAGGGTATATGAATGATAACGAACTTTTCTTTAAATGTAGAAGTAGGTTCATCAGTATCTGCTTCTAAAACTGAAACATGATACTAGTATATAAATGTATATACGCCGAATTAATGAAATTAACATTTTATAACATAATGCAGTGTATTCATGATAATAATTTGTATATTTGAATCTTGGTCTAAGAGTTTAGAAGTTATATACTATAATGACTTGATAGTTGAAAATTGAGGCCTAAACTATTTGTTCCTGGAGATCCAGAAATAATACGTGTAATTCAAATAACAAGCAATATCAACCCGAAACCTAGGGTATCTGATATACATCGGGCTTTCTGGACAGTTTATTAATCGCGTTATGGAGACAGACAATCGGCGAGCGCCTATTATCACTGGTGGATACGAAAAGTTGTAAAGCTCTTTCATTAACAAAGTAGGTTAAAGATGTAAGAGAGAAAAATTATTATTCGTTTAAACTCCGGGTGCAGTGGAATTGTCGACATATAATCGAAATTTAAATAAAACATTTTTATTTAAAGCTGAGAATAATAAGAATTACAAAAAAAAATGGATTTACATATTCATTATCCTAAATCTACTCATATAAACATGGATTCGTCCCCCAAAAAACATCGGATCATGGAGATGATATTTGATTAGTTGAATAAAAAGTATCGATCACCACATAAGGCTAGTCTTATGATTCATGCATGAGAAGACACTCGTCATACATACGATAATCATATTATGAATAATGATAAGTTTACCAGTGATGATAGGCGCTCTCGCCGATTGTCCGTCTCCATATTAACGCGATTAGTATACTTGCCAGAAATCCCGACGCATATCGGAGGGGCTACCCGAAACATATGGGTTGGACACATTTTAATATGGAGGTAAGCGCATGTATATAGATAAATAAGGGATATCATTTCTACTTACCGATGGTTGTTTGACCACAAACAAGGCCGGTCACTTTGTGAGGGAAATAAAAAGTATTTTCATTTTCAGGTCTAAGATATTTTGTTCTAATACTTACGATAATAATTTGGTTATACCATGCTAGATGTACAGTACATCCTTTACACATTACAAGAAAATATCATGATCATCCTATTTGCCCCAGTACAATTTCTATTTGCAACTGGAGAGTCAGGGTTTCAACGTCATATATAAAATATGAATGCTATTTCACATCACATTTTCAATGGTTAGATTCGTCAATAGTGCACAGCTTCTCATCGATAATTTTAGGGAATTAGGCAAATATATACATTACAGATTTGTGACTTAAAACTAAATTAAAATACATTATCTAAACAATGCTTTATCTGTACATGTATACTCATATTAATAAAACGTTCACGTCGAGATATGAATCAATGCACTTTAAATCCAAGGGAAATTTAGTAAAAAAAAAAGTCCAAATGATGAAATACAAGGCCCATAAGAGCTCCATGTTTACCATGGTTACTAACTTTCTTCCAGAGATTAGTGCAGGATTGAAACAATACTGTCCAGTGCTTTGTGTGTGTTCTGTTATTAGTTTTGATTACTGAGCATTGCTCATTTATTCTTAAACTGTCAAGGGTTTACAATAATTCTAACAACTACTAACTGTTATTATTTTTTAATTAAAAACAAAAATAACATTTGATAGTACTTTCCAGGGTTTAACGTACACAGAATGTTATGTTTATTTTGATTGTATTTTGTTGATAAACAGGTCTAACCAGCAATAACTACGTTCAATTGCTACATTAATATCATCTTTTTTAAAGTTCACTCCGCATATTATGGGTTTACATTTACGCAAAAAAAAATAGTACAAGTAGAAAGCGTAGTCCAGTGTATATGCAGTGAAAGTCCCGGCCAAATAAATATTCCAGAGCGAAATTTACTATAATGCTTATATGTTTATCAGGAACAGTTCTAGTGGGGCTTTTCTTTTTTTCCTTCAAACATTTTTAAACATTTTTTTAATCTTTTAGGACCCCCCCCCCCCCAAAAAAAAAAAAAAAAAAAAAAAAAATCATCATGTTCCCCAAGAAAATGTTCACGAGGTACACAGAAAATTAGAGACAAAAAACCCAAAGCTCCCAAAAGCCTCCAAAAGCCCCAAGTCCACCCCAGGTCTTCAAATTATTGTTCTAGAAACGTTTTTGCTGTTCTCAAACTAAAGATTCATACAGATATTACGTACGTGTAGCACTCACCCAAAATGACGCATAAAATCTGCAAGAATTTTTGACACACCATTTTTGAGCCAACTGTTGGTTCTCTCAAATAGATATATTTAATGCTCGCTCTGGAACAGAATATTCCTTCCAAATAATCTTACACATTCAATGTTTGGATGTTTTGTAGCGGTGACTGTAATCGCAAGACTCTTTCGCAATACATCTGACCTAATGTCATTGGATGGTTGTAAAGAGGGACTTCGTGATTGGTGGGACCAGTACGTGACGCGACAGCAGATCTGTTGGCATTTGAATCTCTAATGATAAATACGACACTTGAAAACATTAATGTGATTATCGAAATATGCGATAATAGAAGAAGGGAATAAACACACAAACACACACACACACGCACGCAAATGTACCCGCACTAAGACATATTGATAAGAGAAACCATCAAAGGAGAGAGGGAGAGAGAGAGAGATAGAGAGAGAGAGAGAGAGAGAGAGAGAGAGAGAAATAGAGAGAGAGAGAGAGAGAGAGAGATAGGAAGTTGAAAAATGAGGGATTATTCAATTGAAGGTATTGATTGTAAACATAACCCGCGATTCGCTTCATAGATATCATTATAATGCCAGAGATAATTGCCCACTTCAACCATTGCAACCATCGCAATAGCATTTCCGTGGTTCTATTTTTTTCAGGGGATCATATTTTCTCCATGAACTCTTCTTTTCACATAAAACATCTTATTTAATGTGTTATCACCTTCTAATCTTACACTGTATAAAAAGTCTACAATCTTCTTCAAATATATTGTTTTCTTTCTTGGGAAATAAAACTTGGCAAACTTTGTTTAAAATGAAAATTATCTAGTACTATAACTACGCACGTCATCTTTCGAGAGGGAACAGGGTACACGTTACACCTAGATAGTATCGTCAACTATTTATGAGAATGTTTGGAGTACACTAAATGTATTGCACACTTTATGTACGCCCTTTGTAATCCTTAGTATTTGAAACCTGAACAACTCATTTTTAAAGAGTTACAACCAAATAATTTATCGTCAAGAAAAACAGCTGCAATAGATAAAATATTCTTTGGGGAATTCCAAACACAAAAGTATTGACTTTCTACTCGTAATGCGATCTATACATACATCCTTTTTTCAAAGGCATTCAAAGATATTTTTGGGCCGATGGGTCCCATGAATTCAAGAGAAGGTTGAGTTTGTTTTTAATCTGCCTATAATTTGTGAGCATTATTTTTAAGTATGTAAGTATGTAATAGTAGAAATGTTCTCTGAAATGGATCGCTCTTCAAATGTTCCCATTTTCGAAATACCACAAGAAATAGCTGTAACGTGTGAACCAAACTTTCGTGCTGTATGTGTGTGTATTCCCATATAGACAGTTCTATGTAAAATTTAAAGGGAAATGGTAGTCAGTGGTAGTTCCATGTGCAGCAGGTCATAATTCGCTGATACCATACTTGATGGAAAAATCATTGATGGGTGTGTAGTTCTCTTGCACAGCAAACCCGTGGTCCTATCACGAAATACCCCTTAGTCTCTCCTTGGACCTACTGCGATAGTTAGTCCATGGTAGATAATGACTTTTCTGGTCATTACACAAAAATAATTAGACATTGAATTCGTATTGGAGAAGAATTAGGTGCTCTGCCGCTTTGAACGAGACATAATACATGTAATCACTCAATAACAACGACGGCGAATATTACCTAATCGAATCAAATTCAAATGTTTTCCTTTTAGTGGCGGTGTGTTGTTCTAACAGCAAACTTGATAATTACATGAAAATCGCATCTCCAATTCATAGAAGATGAAAGAAACATGGGGGTTAACCAGCCCTCTAAGAGTAAAAGCGGATTAAAAATAGGTACTTTTTAGAACCACTTTTGGCAGTTTTTGCATATGCGCTCGTATAGTTATCCCCCTCCTCCGACGCAAATAAGAAGAAATAGAAGAGGGAGAGACTGAGCGAGAGAGGTTTATCTTTACAAAAAAAAAAATCATGAATCAAAGTCTTAATGACACCCTGATGGCTGTGGTTTATATGCTTCAAGTTATAAAAAAAGGGGGGGGGGGAAGAGAGAGAGTATTATACAAAAATAATCATATCGCTGTGGCTACCTTAAAAAAAACATCGCCAAAGTGAGTACGTTCGGTTTACGAAACACCTTTGGCCTACTTCTACATTCAGTTACGTGTAGCACGTGAACCTTTTTGCGTAGGCCTTTGAAATGTTTTAAATTATACATACAATATTATTACTGATCATGTGATATTTTCCCTCGACTTTGTTATCACTATTATCATTGACTTATAATGTATGTTGATTTTAACGATAATTTAGGCTTGTTCTATTTTGTTCACGATAATGGACCTGTTTTCAATCAATATTTGTACTTTATTGAAATCAGTAACTACGAGTACCTTCTCTATCTAGTCTTAATATTTAGGAAATGATTCAATTTGACAACGAGTAGTTGTTCTTTGTAAACTATCTCTGAGTCTTTTCGTTTTTTTAATATGAACCAAAAAAATATCCATATTGAACGTACATTGGACAAATAAATACAACAAATTAATGGATGTGCAGAAATTCCATCCAAGTTTAAAACATACCTCATTATAATTCGAGTTTTGTCTTCATTCGAGCTCTGTCTTTTTACATATTTAAATTTGATTAACTTAGGAAAATCTAAATATCATTTTCCATGTGATCCATGCCACAGGTTAATGAAAAGGGCTATCATCTATTTCATTGCTCGAGAGCTAGGTATGTGTGACTGCATAAATTCTCTTGTCAGGCTGAAGTGAAGGACAAGATACAATACTCTCGTTTACCGGTTCATAATCATTATTTACTAACGTACCTTCAGCGGGCGAGTGAAGCAAGCGAGCGAGCCATTGATACTTCCATTATATTTGACTATATTTCGTATAGACCGTTTATATGCTGTTCGTATTCAACCCTTTTCAAGCAATGTATAGCCATGTCTG
Organism: Strongylocentrotus droebachiensis; assembly: GCA_035222895.1. Taxonomy (NCBI): domain Eukaryota; kingdom Metazoa; phylum Echinodermata; class Echinoidea; order Camarodonta; family Strongylocentrotidae; genus Strongylocentrotus; species Strongylocentrotus droebachiensis. The sequence continues at coordinate 29,121 of JAVYIG010006852.1, forward strand.
AATATGAAGGCTAAATCCACCGGTATTACTATCAAACGAAGCAAAGAGAACGAGATAATGAAAGTCGGAAGGTTAAAGAGATCACTCAAACCGGAGTCCAAAACGTGACTATCGTCAATAAATAGTGCATTTATAATTTACTTATCACTTATATAGGCCACAGTCTTCGCATAATGGCAAAACATATCTCAATTGCAAATCATTTTCAGCAAAGAATGGGGATCAAATGAAGTAGTTGGATGACAAGTAAAATATGCTCCAAGTCCTTTCATCAACCCACATTTTATAATAACTAAACAATCATTTGGTAAACATGCAAATGTAATAACTGACATACAAAAAAGATTGTTGAGTGTGAATCGCTATCATCACAAATACTCTTTTAATACACAAATACAGAGTTCAGTATTTCTATGTCTTCATATTCAGACATTCATATTCGTTATATAAAGGGAAATCCAACTTTAAAAGTAAAACAACTCTAAAAGAAAGTACACATAATCCGGGAAGCAGACTGCTGAAAGTTTGAGCAAAATCGCACAAAACTAAAGGAAGGTATGATTTTTTTTAAAGTTGTAATTCTTTTATAGGTATGGGCTCTTCAGATTTGCTAAATCTGTAATGTCTTTGCGTTGTACTACCCGACAAGTTTCCTATTTGTCCCAGCACTCAAAAAGACTAAAACTTAAATCCATAAATATGTGTGACTCAGTTGGGTCTTTTCTTTTTAGAGGAATATGCTAACCATGATATATTTTGAGTGAAGTAATACCCCAAGGGAGAAGGCACTTAAGAGCAGAACAAAATTATGATATTTTTTTGTATACACGAGAAAAAGGAGATTAATCCGAGACTACTTCACAATCCGCTGATCAAACTGCAAATTTTGGATTCGCATAGACTATAAATTTTTTAACCGTTCATTACTTTCTTGTTATTTGTCCGATTTTTGTTCAAACTTACGCCATTCTGTGAATCTTATTTTCAAAATCTTTCTCTCAGTAAATTAAAAATGTGTACAGACTTGTCAGAATATCTGAAAACCCGTTGAGAACTCTTTCAGCAAATTTGAAAATCTGCTGAGTTGTACTCTTTCATCTAAATTGAAAGCACGTTTTACAGCATCACCCCCCTACAAAACTAAAACATTCCGATGTTGTCTACATTTTGAAATTGAGATCTTGTTAAATTTTTATCTAAATATCATGTATAGATATTTTTTCTTTTTGCAACCATATGCCCCCCCTCCCCTTTCACCAAAAAAATAAATAAATTGTCTCTCACTTTCCAATAACCGTAGCGCACACTTCGCGACTCTCCTGTGACCTTAGGGAGTATATTTGATATGGAAATCTAATCACCCACTTTTCCCCTGCTTTAGGCTTTAAATTATATGAATATTAACCGGACTTTTATTGCGTATAACTCATCTGGTCAGAATACAAGCTGAATCGCCTTCAAATCGCAAACAATCGCACTATTGGTCTGAGGTCACAACGATTCTGAGCCGATTTATCTTTTCCCCTCTAAATAAGCATGAAATCCCATGAAATCAAGATTTTAATAATCATATGACAATGATAATCCTCGGTCATCAATATTTGTAATTTTTGTATCTTTGTTCATATAAAATACTATCACAAATTCGTCCAAAATTGGATCCTAGTCAGATCGTACGGTTCTTTATATTATGCAGAATACTGAAATCCAAGATAACATGTATATTCTATTTCTCTTATCAGTACATGGTAACATAGCCTAACCCTCCCCCATCCTCACATACACACAAACACACACAAACACACACAACACAGACTCACATTAAATTCTCCGGACACGCACACTCACGCAATATTGCGATTCAAACAAAAAATAAATAGGATCAAAATGCATTTTTTTTTAATAAGAATGTCTAGTCGATATATGCTTGAAAGACATTTATTTCAAAACGTTTTCATTATAAAGACTTTAAGTAAATGTGTATCTACATATATGTTCTTGATAAATAAGACTTCATACCATTTAACTATAATGATACAGGTAGATATGATTTTTTTTTTCACAAAGATTATTCCTTATTTCTATGCAATGCCTTTCATTATTTTTTATTCATAGACAACTTGTAACAAAACCCTTTTTTATTCTTGAAAATGTGCGGATTTTTCTTCTTTGCATCTTAATAGTAATATCTTATAAAATGTATGGTTTATGATTTAGATATTAATTGATTTATTAATTTTTATTAAGAAGAGAAGCATAACTTGCTCAGTTGCATGATTGATCTACTTCCAATTAATCAAAGCAGACATTAGCGACCCATAAGCTACAATTATATTAGAGATCCGACCTGGAAAAATGGTTTTCTTTTAAAGGTTGAATACGTACTATATACATCATATCAAAGGTAACGTTTAGATTTCAGTTTGTACAACAGCAAATCTATGTTGATGCCTTCGTGACTGGTTCACCAGACATTTCATACAACAATTATTTTATACACCTTGAACATTTCACGATTTCCGTGTTGGAATGGACTAAATTAAATTGAAGAGGGAGAAGTGTGCAAGTATCTTGGAAAGCTTCCTTTAGATTTCTTCACTCTCATCAAGGAGACGGGCGGACTCCTCCTTGTACTGACCCCGCTTCGGTGAGGCGGAGATGTTGCTGACTTTCCGGAGGACTACAACCATCATGGCGGCCATGGCCATGACAACGGTTGCCATAGCAGCCATGGCAACCATCCATGGGTTGAAAGCATTGGTCACCTGTTGTTGCGTAGAGGAACCTTCATGAAACAATAACAACAAAAACAATAAGTGTGATAATATTATTGATAATAATAATAATGGTGAAAATAATAATAATAATGATAGCAATGATTATAATAATGATGATATCAATAACAATATTGAAAATGACATTTATCACAGTAATAATGAAGACGATAATGAATATAATGACTTTTAAACGAAAATAAGAATCTTGATCTTTTTTCCCGCAACATTTCCCCTTTCATTATGTGAAAACACGTTGATATTTTAGCTTCTGTAATGGCGGAATAAATAATCAAATCAATGCACACAAATTCGACGTTTTAGACTTTGATTCACAAGCACCAAAATATGTGCTTAAAGGTAAAGACCAGTTATGGTCATGCGATTGCATTGTGAAAGAAAGTTACAACACTGTACACAGAAATATGTATATGGGACTAGGCACACATGCGCGACACGTGCGTTTTTATCTCTCACATCCCAATAGATAAACAAATTTACCGAAAATATCAGTAGGCGGTTTCCCGGCAAAATTGTAATCATCATGTATTATTATTCAAAACATATTCTTTCACATGATTGGTAATAAGAGCTTCCATTTCATTTTTTAAAATTGGGGCGTTTCCAATACTGGTCTTTACCTTTAATACATATTCTGCTACGCTATGTGTATCTCTTCCCCAAAATGACAGAGTTACACAATCTTGATATCTAGCTCTCTATTCTCAAGTATATGACCCCATCAAAGTTAATACGAAATATCATCAACATTAAAAGATTTTTGGTAGTATAGTTAAGGTACCACGGATGATACTCTTTTAAATGCCTTTATTATGTCTATTGTTACTAGTACGTTGAAACGGTACATTGGTGATGACAAATCAAGTTCTTTATGGTCTGACAGCAATCCTAACTATTGGGTGGTGCTATTACGATGAAATGTAGTTTCTTCGCTAAAATGGTGATGATGAAGTCAAGGTTTGCGATCTGCTAGGTAATCATTATACCATGGAAACCATCATTAGTGTAGCTTCAATAATATCATAATAGTTTATCGTCTCAGTTATCCACTTATGATTAATAAAACGCGAATGGAAACTAGTTTGGAGCTTCAAACCCCAGTTAGTCGTGCGTAGCAGTAACTGCTTACTGTGTCTGCATTTACTGACTGAGCCAGAGAGTGTCAGATCTAGGCTCTGCTCAAGACTTTGGGAATTGTAAAGTTCCGAATAAAGAGTCTGGGCTTGTAGACTAAGGGTGACACGATCCCAAGTGATTCGAAAAATCAATTCAAGAGCAATTCAGTGCCCTGCTTTAAGTCCATTAGAAATGATGTTCAGATTACGAAATACGTCATTATTATCATGTTCACTCATTTCAATAGGTGATCGTAGGGTTGCAGTAATTGTCTTGGGTCGATATTTCGAAAGTAATTGCTATCGTGTTGGGTATATTGACTGGAAAATGATTGCCTAACTTACCGCTCTCGCTGATGTCCATACGTGAGATGCTATCCTGTGTCTGCGCAGCGCGTCGGACGCGGAGAGGCCCTCGCGTGACTCGCTTGGTCATTAGTCCGCTGCTGACGTCACGCCTCTTTCGGCCCGAGATCATTGATGAAGGACACACTTGTCCCTGGTTGCAATCAGAGCCTGCATCACCAGCATCGCATACGAGGAGGTTGCAATGGATGTAAACCTGTGCGTGTAAACAGAATGTAATAAGTCCTACAACGCATGGGGCAAGAAGGGGGAATCAAGTACTTTCACTGATAAAACACTTTAAGTCAATGTGGGAATAAAGATAATATCGACGTTTGGTTTTCTAAAATTTAAATTTCAAAAGAGAATATGTATAAAATGATATCGCTATTTCTATGTTGTATTTCTTAAATCAAAATATATTCAGCTGGATATTAATGCAACTGAATTATGCAATATTTTGTATCTTGAACCTTGAAGTGGTGATGCAAAGGGTAAAACAGAAACAGTTCCAGTATTGACCACTTACCATGTCGCCCTCATCGATAAACCTGAAAGTATTCATCTCTACTCCGACACGGTAATCTTCTAGGTAGGTGATGTTAGTGTCAAGACCGTCAGTTGAGCACCTTTAAATGGAGAATAAAAGTGATTTGGATATTTGAAGATCAAATAGAAGAATAACACATTAAGTGTTCATTTCAAATCATCATGTCATTAACGCAGTTGTACCTATTGTTTGGTAATATTTCACCGAAAACAAGACGTTGGTGTCAAAGTCTTATCTGTTAGGGAGGGAAGTTCTGTTGACTGAATGTCATAATACCCTTAGACTGATGCACTGTATTGGTCCTACTTAAAATAGATATAACTCTTCAATAGGCTAAATGACAATTGTCCTACATGTAATTGGTCAAACTTCCCAATTGGCCTCAAGCTATCGACTCTTCATGGAATAGGCCATTCGACCTATTCGACGTATGTCCCATTGGCTAAATGTTATATAACACTGACCATGATAATATTTTTAACGATATGAATACGGCTTAATTACGACGAATCACAGACCAAATGATGAATGCAATAGAAGTTTCATTGTCCTAGGCCCCGTCTCATAAAGAGTTGATATTAATCGCAAGTTAATTAATAATAATAATAATAGTGGGTTCTTGTATTGCGCTCATGTCAGTCAGATTTGACCCTCCTGGCGCTCCCGATTATTACCCTGGCTTTAGCACGGCTGCCATACGGCGCTCTGGCATTTCAAGGAATAAATTCCTACCAGGTACCCATTTACTTCACCTGGGTGGAGTGTGGCATTAGGAGACGGGATCTATTGTTCCCAGATATTTCTACAAACCATCCCTTTTAAATAGGAAGAAAAATTCTTACGCATTGTCGATGAATTCGAATGAAGTATCAGAATTGTAATTCGAGTCCGGTGTGGCTCTGCAGGAGCGGATCGAAAGGTCAAGGGTGCCGTCTAGAGAGAGTACGGATGCTGCGAAGTAAAGCTCTTCATTGAGGCCGATGCTGATGGGGTAAGTATCGACGACCTGTTCGTAGGTTCCATCTTCGTAGATATCGAAGGAGAAGGTGTAGGCACCCTCTTCGACAAGGGTCTTGTCGATGGTGTAGTCAGTGAGCTGGTAGCTGACAGGTCCCATCTGCTTACTTCTGTTGTACGAGCATGAGAGAGGAATCTCGATAGCGAACTGACGGCTGATGACATCATCGGCTAGGTAACGGCTGATAACACGGTTGGTGTATGTCTCCTGGTCATCGCTTTCCTAGAAGAAGATAGACGGGTCAAGATATCGGAAAACAAGAACAAATATTAGGTTTTCTGTAGCCTTAGAGGTGTCGTGGTCGTGTGGTTTAAGCGATTGACTTGGAATTCAAAGGTCGTGGGTTCGATCCCCGACACGGCACAAATATCTTTTGACAAGGCACTAATCTGCATTTGCCACTCCATACCTAGGAGAAAAATAGGGACCTGGTAGGATGATGGAAGCGTTTGTGTTAGTAATTGCCATATGCCCACACGGTGACCATATGGTAGGTATACCCCCTGGGAGTGGAGATGGTCAACATTGTGAATAGATGAACCCGATGACATGGATATTCATATTTTTAAAGCGCTTTGAGACGGTATTTCGTATTAAGCGCTATAGAAATTCCAATTATCTGGGTCATCAAGCTTCCAAGTAGATTTTTTATACCGTGTAGTATCAAATCGTTACACAAGCAAACAAACAGGCAAGTAGGCAAGATTTAACAAAAAAATCGATAATAATCCTTATAAGATATCATCATCAATATAGCCTCTATGAAAACATAAGCTATGAAAGGTTGCTCGGTACTGTCGAATGCAAAATAACAATTGCAATTTTAGATATTTCATAATTGATGAACCAGAGTAATACACTAAAATGTGGGATCACACCAAAAAAGTTCTTACCGTCCTGTTCGTTCCGCATTCGGTAAGGTTGGTGGTGAGTTGGATGATCTCAACACTATCGTCGTTGGATACGTCTACTCCCCAGCAGTACGAGTTATCAGCGTCGTCTTCGTTCTCGAATCGGACGTTTGGCCCAGCCATCTCACCTGTAAGGAGTGACTTTGGGATCTCAACAATCATCTGCGTGTCCGTGCATGTCAGGACGATTCCTTCAGTGTCCAATTCTGTGAGAGAGAAAAAACAAAATGGTGGGGGAAGATGATGACAACATTTCTGACAGTAGAGCATGGACTACAAAATTGAGTGTTCCCCTTTTCACCTGTAAGCAGGGCTACAATTGGTTCCCATTTGCAATCTTCTTTAAAATTGTCATGTGTCCTAATTTGTGGCTTGAGGTATAATTCTTGATAAACAAAATATGCATAGGTACAGGATATCACTATCGACTCCAATATCAAATTTAGGCTGACACCAACAAGCCAGGCTTGGGTATATGTATCTTGTTCATTATATGGCAATGGCTATGTGAAAGCATCACCACCCCACGTTCCCGTTTCTTACAAGCAAAGGGTGGGGAAAAGTATTGCATTTCACAGAATGTTGACTGCGATTGACATAACTTTGCTTATACTTGTAGGCCAAAAAGTGGGAAGGTCAAATTCCAATGGCATTTAAAAGATAATACTGATTTAGAACTTCCCTCAAAACAAAAGGGCTTTAACAATTCTTTTTGTAGGAATATAACGACCGTTAGTTGTCGAATCGAATTTAGCGAGCGCACTCGTTTAATTAAATAGTCTGATTCCTAGACCCTTGTACCAAATGTTATTACGTTTTGAGCTGCGTAAAGATTTAATAAGCTTAATTTTGACCGTTACAAGAAGTGGGTTAGTGATGAGGACAAATGCTCATGTACCCTTTACACTTATTTATCATCTATTACGGCTATAGTTCTTCAGCTAAAGTCACATGAACCAGTAGCGTTAAATAAAGACCACACTCATTACGAATAACATGGGGAAGTGATTTTTTCCCCTCTACCAAATATCATATGTACGTTGTTCTTATGATGCAGTTATGTTCATTCCTATTTTATCTAGATCCTTAGCCGTCAATTCCAAAACAGAACTGTTTTATTTTCGTCCCTTGCTAGCACGACTGATTTTCCTTTGTCATACATGAATTCGTTTTAAAAAATATTACCAAAACAAATGTAATGTAATTGAAATATAATCAAGGATACATACCTGGTTCGTCAGTTACTGTTCGGGAGAGATGAGGAGGAAAAGTAAATAAACAAGATGATCATTTTTTGTTTAAACATATGAAATAATGATTGCCGTACGTCATACTATTCCATAAACTTCATTCAATAGTGATTTATTTGTTATTTTTAAAGTAGACCTCTATTTTTAGGCATATTGATATGAAATGTAAAAAAAAAAAAAATATCCATGTAGACTCATAAGCAAACATGATTCAGGAGCTCTTTTAATCGCCTTAACATTAAAAATACTACATGACTTTTTATAGGCTTTAAACATTCTGTTAGTCAATATGTTAGTCAATTTTTACTGTTACCCTATGTTCATTAGCAACACAAAAAGTATCAGAAGAAGGAAGCCCCAAAACATTTTTGAAAAATTGTAGCACTCGCTTATCCTATCACTCAAAAATAAGACAATAAATCTCACCTTGGGCGTTGATTCCTGAAACCGAGAGGAAGGCAAAGAGGAGAAAAAAAAGAAGAAAGTTTGAGTTAGGGAATAGTTAATCAACACAAACCAAACAGACAAACAAACACAAAGGCCTTTAATGTGAAGCCTTATTACGACTACATATCCTTTATGTTTCGAGAAGCACATTTAACGGGTTAAACGAATGCTCGACAACCATTATTATAAAAGGCAAATTAATCAATATTCTGAGCTGCCACGATCATGATAATGTAAAAGTACACTATACACTGTACAAATATTGACTGATTTTTTTTTTTTTTTTTTTTTTTTTTTGGGGGGGGGGGGGGGGCACAGATACGGGGTAAGTTCGCTAGTCGTACGGACCGCTATTCATAATGTGGAACTTCTTCTACTTGGAGGACCGCTATTCATAAAACGGAAAGGGGGTCACTGTTCATAAAGGCGATCATACGGACTGCTATCTATAATGTAAGTTGAGGGTCGCTATTCATAATTCATATTTATGGTCATTACTCATAAAGACCGTTATATACCTCTCTTTAGAAATCTAGCCATCTGATTGGTCGAAATTGGAGTCGTGATAGTAGCCATGCCCGCATACCGGTCAATATTTTTTTTAAAAGATGCCCGTTGCCCCGGGTAACGGGCCGCATAAATAAATTTGGCTGAAATTTGTATAATAGCGACCCTCTTTTTTTATTATAAATAGGGGTCCTTACGAATAATGACCCTTATAAATAATAACCCTTTTCTCAACTTATGAATAGCGGTCCTTGCGAAAATCAGTCCTTGTGAATAGACTATGACCGGTCAATATTGTTTCGCTATACTCCATGCCCAGCAGTCAATAATGAATTTCATGTCTGCAGTTTTGACCAATCACAAGCCTTCAAGCTTGATATGCAGTATATAAATGTTTAACTTCATCAATTTTTGCCGGCCGTTATACGAAATAGAAGCGGACATTATTTAATAAAAATGTGATAGTTAAGACATGATCATTACTTTGGAAGTCATTACAGATATCTTCACATTAAACATATCAGAACAGTGAAATTGTAGGAAAATGCCTCCGCTAATGTTTTAACTTGTAAATTAAACTCACATTACATTTATAAAGCATCCCAATATTTTTTTTACAAACTGCTATAGTCCCGGTAACGGAAGCAATCGGTAGAACAAATTTATCACTTATCATGTACATTTTTGTAATTTTTGAAAAAGTATTTGAGATGTGTTATCTGCTCCGTATGTATAAACCGATTTGGGTCCTCAATGAAATGAGATAGAATAATAAGTGCTCTACTATCACGACATGTATATGATTTATAAATGAAGCAGTTTTACCTGTATAATATGAATATTATTTCGAAATTATTCACTGCTTGATCCTAAAGAACACCAATAAAACAAGGTAAACAAAAGGTAAAACTTATCTAACAAAGCAGGTACAAAATTATAATAATTCAATTTCGTATATCACCATCACATGATTATTAAATAATTTGTGTTATTTACCTGATATTGTCAGGAGTGCCAGAGAAACAAGTACGAAACGTAACGCCATCGTGATGAATGGTTGTGTAGGAGACCGGGTAGGCGTCTGTCTTTACTCCTCAACTTCCTAAGAATACAGTACTGATAGGTCTTGAGGATCCTCCTTGCTTTTATTACGTAAAGTGGTCCACAAAATCTGAATTCATCTGTGATTCGTCACCCGGATGAACCTTATCATGCGCACAACACGACCCTGGTCTTCCGAAAGATCAGGACAATTTCTTTCCCCCGCCCCTATCCTTTACCTTTCCCGTTGGAATCAAACTATTAAAACCAATATTTGCTAAGGTCGTAATTGCCAAGATAAGAAAGCAAAGGAAAGGTGCGGTAGCCCTAGTGTACATTTTTATTAGAGTTACCCCTTGTGATATCAGTGTGTATTTTACAGCTAGCTATTTATTATTTTCTGGAAATTTACATGTTTGTTCCGTTTATTAACGATTCTCATACGTAAGCGGGAAAACAAATATGGCGTAACCATCGTAACACCGTGAAGAATTTTAAAAAAAAAGAGTCTTTTACTATGACAATGAAGGAGGGGCGATGGTTCAGTGGTAGAGCAATGGTCTCGTAACTGGGAGGTCCTGTGTTCGAAACCAAATCAATGCGCTCGTGCCATTTGGTAACGCATTTAATCCTCATTACCAAGTCCCTTGGGAAGAACTTAAAGAAATCGGTCCCCTGGTTGCTTACCTACAAACATATACACGCTTTCTTTAATAGCTGTCAGGTTAAATTATTATCATTATCATCAAACATCAAACCATTAATCAATGCCTGAGCTACCTTAGTAGACCATGTAATGGGAATGATATTGCAAATGAGCACAATTTTAGGGAAACTTTCGTATTTTAATCGCAGACAAAATAAAATCTTACCATGAGTCTTGCATATTTCTCATTAATTCATAGAGATTAACTTCAGTTTTGGGAGGATGGCTAACTTTGATGTGTTCCAAGAGGAGGCATCCCCATTTCCTCTCTTAATGAACTAAAATTATTTCACAGTTTTTGCTGTTTTGGCGCTTTACGATCCTTTTAAACAGGAGAACGCACGGCCAGGCGTTGCATACAATTTAAGGTTTTTATTATATCTAAGTGACAGTTTATTATGTAATATGAGCGTAGCATCCCAGGGAGATTTCTTATTCTTGACGACTAAAATTTCATACCAGAGCACTTCAGATCACAAACAGTCCGTTGTGGCCCTTATACATAGTTTTCAATACATTCGTTTTCTCTTTCTGCTTCTTATGCTTCTTCTTCTGTTGGCGGGGTGAGGAGGGGGAAGGGGTGGAGGTGAGAGTTAAATATTCCGTGACAAACTCCCCGGGGGAAACGCCCCATTACCTTTCCTTCCATCATGATCTTCTCCTGGCTTTTGTATATAATTATAACCAAAACAAATCATTTAAAATCTGTCCCAACAGTTATTTTTTTGTTTTTGTTGGAGTGGGAGGGGGGGGGGGGGGATAACTGTTAGAATAAAATGGGAGAATAAAAAAAGGACAAGTAAGGACAAGCTAGGTAAAAACGTCATCATTTATGAATTTGAAGTTTTTGTTACAAATCCTGGTTTGCTTGTCTATTGGTAGGCTATAAATGTACAAAGTGACCTTTTGAGAATATGTACACCTTGATAGGGAATGTGATTGATCAAAGGATAAGAAATACAGCAACGGTAACAGACACAAACAGGTAAAAGGGCAAAATAAACAGAACAAATTGTGGAGAGAGAGAGAGAGAGAGAGAGAGAGGGGAGGGAGAGGGAGAGAGAGAAAGAGAGAGAGAGAGAGGGAGAGAGAGACGGGCGTTACAGAGAGGGGAGAGAAAGAGAGAGAGAGAGGGCATGGTAAGCTGGACGGGTGGGGAGAAAAGAAAGAGAGTAGGGGGAGGGAGAAAAAAGAGAGCAGTGGGGCAGGGGGGGGGGGAAAAAAAGATAGTAGGGGATATAGAGAGGAAGATAAGCTTCCGCGAGACAAGCAGTATCTCCGAGAAAAGAGATGTCGGCCTCGTCAACTGTAGGTCTCGTGGCTGTCGAGAAAGACAGGAAGAACGACAGGAAGAAATACCTTTTCAGTAAGTCCGCAAGACAGGCAGCGTCGGTATCGGGCGTTGTCGGTTTTGTGGGCTGTAGCTAAGGAAAATCCGCATTTAGCCGTCACCGGCGACAACATGCCTTGATGATTAATTTTTGTTTGTTGATGAAAACATTGCTTATCTTTCAGTTATTAAGAAAAGATGTGAATATATGATGATATAAGTAGGAAACCTGGATTAAATGAGGACTTTTTGTGTTGTTCTTCCTATCATTCTAACCTTTCGTTTTTTCTTTCCCCCTCCCACCTTTTTTTAAGTTCAAGTCTGTATTTTGTGTAGTCCACTTAGTCCACAAATAATGTGAGGGGTTGACGTCTTTGTAACAACATTCCTGTGGTCAATTAATTCGACTGGATATCATTTATTTTGAGTTTCTCTTTCAAGCAATGCAAAATTAGGGAAACTCTGACTTATCATAATGCCTATAACGATTAAAGTTTCAAGTCCACGTTTTTTTTTTTTTTTCAACAGACAGATTGATGTTATAAAGTAAATGTTATAATCAAGAATGTTATATCTTGTGGTAAAATTGACAGACATTTGATTAAAAGGGGGAGGAGACGAGAGGAAGAGAGCGAGAGAGGGGGGGGGGGGGGGGTGAGAGAAAGAGAGAGAGAAAAAAAATCTCAATTCTGGGCCTTTATTTTAAAGAGTTTGAATTGATCCAAATCAATCGCAAGGCTGTATTAAAGGCACACTGTCCTACTTGTAGCTACTTGCTCCCTCTATATAGAAAACTTCCCCGATCGGTGCCTGTTGGTCCCCCATGATCCTCTTTTTCTTATGTTAAATGAGAGCTGAGTTAATGAGATAGCCACCTGTCACAGTGACCTCGCTGGCTTGCTTTGTGGTCTAATCCCTTCTGGCTGAAGTAGTAAAGCCTGCCTTTAAAGACTAGGCTCTGGACTTCCAGTGGTTCACTCCATTCTGCTACTTTTATCGCGGTTGCCAGGATACATTTGAGTCCAATTGACGAAGAACGATATCTGCTACATAAACCAGTCCAGGCAATAGTTACACTATCAAAACACCCTTTTATTTACGCTTGGCCTTCGCTTGAACATTGACCGGACATAATTTAATGGTTTTATGATGAGTCTCCGGCTGTCCTATTCTTAGGGTGCTTGCAAACTAGGCCATATAGATAAACCTGTTGATATATTTTATATTTATGAGTTATTGATCGAAGTGTTTCTTGATTGTTTCTATGGTGACGCCATTACTTTTCGTAACAAGTACGGTAATCTTACACAGCTTCTTGTAATAAAAAGACATACCGACAAATAATTATGCAAACATTACACATCCGCACACACAAACACGCCCAATAAGGTGTAGGGCATTGCCAGTGTGAAACTGGGTTTAACTTAGTGCAATGATTTTATGGAGCCCAAGTGTTGAGTGCGGGGTTGAGTGTGAAGGTCTTTATTCTGTACAAATCATTGTATTTCTGCTGCAGCTACTACTACTACTACTACTTCTACTACTATTACTACTACTACTACTACTACTACTACTACTACTACTACTACTACTTATACTACTACTATTACTACTTCTACTACTACTACTACTACTACTACTACTACTACTACTACAACTACTGCTGCTACTCATCCTCCTCCTCATCCTACTACCAATAATGATGATGATGATAATAACAATACTAGTTACAAAATATAGCAATAATGGTAACAGTAACGGTATCAAAAGTCAGTTGCAGTCCTCAACTTGAACTGAATTTGTAAACAAATTCAAACAAAGTGAATAAGAAAAACTTTGAAAAAACTACAAATTTGTAATAACAAACGCAAAAAATAAAATAAATGAACCCAGTCCTTTAAATAACAGTGGCAAACTGAATTCAAGCTAATGGGAATTTCGTTTGTTCATTTAATTAATGAATTATGACCTATTAAAGGTACTATGTCCCATTTGCAGGCCCCCCACTAATGAAAAGGTTAAATTCTAACGGCATTTTAAAGATAATACTAATTTAGTACTTCTCTCGTAACTAAAAGGCTTGAAAATATCTTTTAGTGGGAAAATAACGACCATTAGTTGTCGAATCGACTTTAGTGATTGCAATCCTGTTAGTAAAAATCTGATTTTCAGACCCTCGTACTTTTTGCGCGGCGCAAAGAGTTAGTCAGTTTAATTTTGGCCGTTGCAAGAAGTGGGTTATTGATGTAGACAAATGCTCATGTACCCTTTACAGCTAATTTTATGTATGTTAGTTCCAAAGACCAACATTAAAGAAGTCAGTCAGTCAGTCACTTAAAGGTAAAAGTGAGTTCTGGTCATCCGATTGCATTGTGAAAGAAAAGGTGTGGAATGGATCAGAAAAAGTTGATCATGTAGCATGTAAGTATTGGTGTGTACTGCAAAGTTCTTGAGTCATCAAAATCATAATAAATTTGGCCCAGTCTTGGTAAAGTAACAAGCACTGCACACAGAAAGATGTATATGGGACTACACAAATGGTGTCGGGGCTACTAACCTTGATTTCCTAATCTTTCTATGCTCATTACTAAGCCAGTATACATTTTCTACCAAAATTGTTTGGCAAATGACATTTATTTGTAATCTTGAACATTCAGTGTAAGTTTCGTTTGATTCTGTGAGAATTCATTTTTTAAACCAGAACTCACTTTTATCTTTAATAGTGTCTGACAGTGAAGTCAAGAAAGCAAACTGGGGTTCCTTGCATAATTTGAATACCAGGACACTGCTGACATTTACATTTCACGGATAGGACATACGTAGCATATTAATAATTCCTGCAAAGTTCTACATAATTTGATGTTGGCTGCGAATGGGAAATAGTACCTTTAAAAGGGTTGTTATAAAAAAGTCACTCTAATGTAAGTTTCTATCGACCTTTAAATTAGTCTAAGCTCCTACTAATTCTTAAAAAGTACTGGTTACAATATCCCCACCAATGTTAGATTTTTGTATCGTTTCTCAGATCAATACTGTCAACAACAACAACAACAACAACAACAACTACAGCCTATCCCCTACCGTCGGATCGCCTTGGGAATATTTCAACCCACCTGGGCCCTGTAACAAAAAAGTTTGCAATAAATCTCTAAATGGCAAGGGCGACTCGCGATTATCGCTGCATGCACATATTGAATCTGACCATTAACCAATCAGAATGGTTGATTCAAATCTGCCATTGATCAAAAACCTTTGCTTCATGGGGTGGGGGAGGGGGGGGGGCTCGAAGATCCACCGGGAAGTGGGCGTCAGACCCTCTCAAATCAAAGTGCTCTTTCATTAAACATGTCCTCCGTCCAATTCTATTGTTGTACAGTAATAATAATAATATTCAGCTTTTATATAGCGCTTAATACATCACGGACGTCTCTAAGCGCTTTACAGATACCCTATATATTACCCCGGTCAATGGATTCAGTTTTTGCCCGCACACAACGTGTGCACCATCTCCACTCCTTGGGAAGCATTCCAGCCATGCGTTACTTGGCGCTCAAAAACTTTTTGACCAACAATGATGGTCGCATCCTACCGGGTACCTATTTTAACACATGGGTGAAGAGTAGCAAGGCAGTAAAGGCAGCCGTTTAAGAAAAGCATTTCCAATATCAAAACAGGCAAACAAGCAAAGAAAAAACTGAAACAAAAATGTTGAAGGAAGGTAGGGGTTAGGGCGGGGTAGGTTCTCGGGGAAGGCGTGATTTACACAATCATGCCCATACAAACCCATTGGGGGAGGAGGGAAGGGTCTATTGGGGGTAAAAACATTTTCAGAGAAACTCACAATATTTTGTATCCACAAAATTGATTAACAGAGGAGGATCTTATGGGTATTGCTCCATGCTCTAAAAAAGAGCTCCGTTCTTAACTTAACAAAGAAGAAATTATCAGAGGAACTTTGACCGATGATGATTACTTAACGTATCGTAAGACAATATTTCCCCTCACAGAAAATCCGGGTCATCATTGTTCACGCATCCGCAAATTCCCCATTTGAAACAAAAGTCACGTAAAGTCATTATCATAATGAACTGGTACCTAAAAAGCTATCGATAAGATAAGAGATATATGCCTTTGTATTGGAATTTGATGTACTCAATAAAGATCAAAAGAATATAAATTATGACTCATTGACGAATGCTATGTTTAAGACTAATTCCTAGACCAACCAGAGATAAGAGAGGATGTGTTAAAGGCACACTGTCTTACTTGTAGCTACTTGCTCCCTCTATATAGAAAACTTCCCAAATCGGTGCCTGTTGGTCCCCCATGATCCCCTTTTTCTTATGTTAAATGAGAGCTGAGTTAATGAGATAGCCACCTGTCACAGTGACCTCGATGGCTCGCTGTGTGGTCTAATCACTTCTAGTCCAGTAGTGGTGACGGTCTTTAACAAACTGGGTTGGTTAAAGCCGCAAAGGTGTCCAAACAAGTTTATTTTATCGACTATAAGAAGCCATAAATTCAAGACCTTCTGTCAATAAGATGGAAGAAAAAGATATATTGCTTGTCAGTTTATAACTGAATTCTACAACAGACACCCACTCAAAATCATTTTACCATGAAACTTTAGTATTGCTACGGCTTCGATTTCTTTGCTTTTTGAACTTGGCAAAAAGGGACTTGCCATTTTTGTAATGAGTTTCCTAAAAATCTGAAACATATGTGCTGTGATGCAGCAGAGTGATATCATTTTTAACGGATTTCCTGCAATATGTATAGAGGTGTCAAGGACAATATATTACACCCTAATAGGTACCAAGCTTGGCGTTGATTTTGGCAGTAGGCATGGTTTATGTATAATTGATGTTCTTATGACCGATGTTCTATTTCCTGAGATGCATTTCCAAAATATGATGAAAGGAGGGGGGTGAATTCAGAATACAGGATTGGAGAAAAGAATAACAAACTGCCTTGACTGCACTGAACAAAAGATGGCCATTTTAGTTGAATAAGTCGATTACTCCAGTATATTTTACCTAGGCCTTTTTTTTGTAGAGACTTGTTCTTGTTCAATGTTCATTATGTTTTGTACTTTATGCTGTACTTTTTAAGTATATTTACCTTTTAGCTTTTTATTTGAATATTCTATGTGTGAACTTGCTTCTTAGTCCTTTTTAACACACTGATTTTGATTTATAATTTCTATTTCTATAATTTAATTCATAAGTTTATCTGTGTCAAGAAAATTTCATCACCATGTCAATTCTGTATCATAATATTATGTAATCAATAATTTGGGAAAACAAAATACAAAATGCACATATATCACGTGTTTACCGGGTAATGTGCGTGAAAGGTTTCAAGACATATACAGTATATTCTACATTTATCTTGTTTCTTCTTCTCTTTCACCTTCAACTTTTTTCTTTTTCTTCCTCGACTTCTTCTTCTTCTTCTTCGGTCTCTTTTTCTTTTTCTTCTTCTTCCCTTTCCCCTTCTTCTTCTTCTTCTTACTCTTCTCATTCTTCCTCTTCTTCTTCTTCTTCTTCTTCTTCTTCTTCTTCTTCTTCTTCTTCTGCTTCTGCTTCTTCTCTTATAATTCTCCTTCTTTTTCTCTCTCTTCTTCTTCTTCTTGTTTTTCTCCTTCTTCTTCTTCTTCTTCTTCTTCATCTTCTATTTCTTCTTCTTTGTCTTCCTTTCATTATAATTATTGTTGTTCTTGTAACTGTAACTGTTTGTATTATCATCATAAAAAGAGTTATTATAAATATAAATATTATTATTATTATTATTGTTTTTATTATTATAATTTTGTTTAATAATATTATTATAATTATTATCATCCGTATGGTATCGATTACCAGTTCAAATACGTTCCTTAGAAACTCTCGATTCTTCTTACTTCTTAAGTCTATCCTGAAGAAAGTTCTGTTTTCGAAAGCATTCAGTATGTGAATGTTATTATGGACGCATTTTGTTCTATCCTGTTTCTTCAAACTTTCTTCATTTCATAGTGCGCCTCGGAATAGTTTACTAGAAACATGGCGCAATATAAGTGCATATATTGTTATCATTATTATTAATATTATCATCATCATTATTATTATTATTATTATCACTATTATCATTAGTTTAGTAGTAGTATCATGATCTCATCAACATTAATCATCTTCACCATCATCCTTGCAATCGTTTACGTATTTATTTCATAATCAGTACCAGTTTTTTTTACTAAGGCATGACGATATTGCTTTTGAATAAAGAAAATTCGAAGGCAAGGTCACACAAAGGTAGTTCAATAATTCCAAAGGTGGTACAAGGAGGAGACAATATGAAAGAAAGATCGACTATATAATGCAGAGTCAGAGTTAGGTTATCCTAAACAGAGTTTCTTAGCAACCCGGATGATCACACCCCAGTTTGATCTTCGTCATTACCCATGCAAAGCAATACTCGATCATTAACCGAGGTGCAGGTAAATATCCACAGATTCTTATCTCTCAGAATAAACTTGGGAGCGTATTTCTTCTTATCAAGTCCTATCTTCCGTTAAAAAATGATCAACCATCTACACAAACCACAAAGATAATATTTGCAAGTCGTTGGATCTGATTTATAGGTTAGGTGTATAACGCCCCCTGTACATATATTGTGTAAGACTGTGATGTTATCTTAGCGACAAGATCAACTGAAGTATATCGATTGGGTTACCTGTATTTCAACGAATGTTCGGGTGGGAAATTTCAAACATGATTAAGCAAAATACTTTGATGAATGTGCCCATTTTATGGTGAAACGTACAGTTTGACTAATGTGGCTTTCGTATTACTCTATTCTGCAACTTGTAGAAAAAAGAAGGAAAGAAAAAACACAAGAAAGTTAAAAGGCAATATACAGGTAAAAAGAGAGAAAGAATGGGATAGGCAATGCAGGCCCTTTCTCATTTAAACCCATGTAGAACAGCACAAGTCCTCTTCAGTTTATGTCATTTATTTGAAACATCAATACCCAAAAGGGAAAAAAAATATGTGTCCCTTCCCTCTTGAACGTTTAACCCGAAAAGTCCCATTTTTAGAATAAAATTATGTATAAACTTGTTCGGTATCGTGAGCTCTCAAACATTTCACAAAATTATTGTCCTCATTAGAGACAATATCAAACGTGTGGCTATTGACCAAATAAGAATGGGAAATGCAGATGACTGGTGTCGTTGTATAGTGGTTCATTCACTAAACTCTTAATCCAAACCGAGCCCGGCACTTACGTCATTTGACAAGGCATCAATTCTCATTTGCCACTCTCCACCCACTATCAAAATTAGTGGGGTAATGATAATTGCAGGGCACTCAGGAAAAACAGCACCGAATCTATTGGGCATCCCTGTGTCACCCAAATTATTCTGATTAAAGCATTTCCATCTCGAAGACGGCAATCTTTAAACCGTGGGATTTAAATATATGATCTTTTGATCAATAATTTAGAAGTAAAAAAGATCCATACCTTTCACAAATAGTGATTTAGCACGATCGGAAATATTTTTGAAATCAACACGAGGTGATTTCACCGTCCTTATACATAATTGCCCTTTATAACATGGGAACGTTAATAGGACGTAAATATTAATACCTCCAAACAAACATCATTTTATGGATTTAACATTGGTGATTGAAACTGCCCATCAGTTGATTTCTCGATAGTCTTTGGAAAATTCAATAACAAATTACTGGATGCCAAACCATTCATGTGCACTATATCTTTCTAAGAAATATACAGTATATCTTGCAGGGGAATAGGACGGAGTAAAGTTTTCAACTGTTATCCGATTCATACCTTTGAAAACTTGATGAAAGATGAATAAATAATTGTATGAACATTTGAAGGTCATTTTAAAGTGCCTTCGTGAGGGGATGTCGTCATATTATATGGGGAAAACCTACTTCCAAAATACAATAACTAATATTGTTACGGACTTCTTAGATTTGAACCGAGATAATTTGTACCACAATATAAAGATTTCAGGGAAATTCACGTCAATACCGGTGCTCTTATGTTATCGACAACTGATAAGCAATGACAAATTTATAAAGATAGCAAGAAGCATCCGGTTTGCTGCAAGAATGGCTAAACACACGGACCGACGGCCAACTAGACCGAATGTAGGTTTCATGGACCTGGCTATTTTAAGGGCTAACAAGACCGACGGCGCACGAGGCAAGCCTTCTAGCCCATTTCAGAGGGTTAACTACTCTCACAGGGTGTTCTGCGAGATAGATATCCTGTTATACTTCCTATTTCTTTGTTTTGTCGATCTCGTAATTATATTAGTAATAATGCTGATACTGCTAATGGAAATGATAATAATATTAGTAATAATGATGATAATCTTAATAAACAACCTGATAATAATAATAATGATAATGATAACACTAAACTGTAAAAAGCGTTTTATACTAATTTTCTACATTCTGTAGTATTATTACCTTTGGTCCCGTGGGCTCAGGAGCATTTTCTATAATATAATTAGGGGGAGTGCTTGGGAGATCTTGGGGTTCTTGCAATAATTGTTTTATTTCGTTATTTATTTTTAATGTGGGCTAGCGGTTTTGTGAACCCCTTGCCAATGTTGGTTCCGTAGTCTGGTGATCTTATGGGCTGTTGGTGTATGTGGTGAACCTCTTATTGATGTCAGTACCATAAGCTGACCCCGGCGTGGATTATGATGGGGGGGGGGGGGGGGGAAGGCCTTCTAAATCATAAACATTTGAATATATGTGCACTATTAAAACAGTCTCGATTATATCAATATTTGAGTTTATACCGACTCAAAGTATGATTTTAGAGAAAAGCCTTTGATTTTAAAGAAAAGTATACAAGTTCAGACACATCAAATTTACTTTTTGGGGTTAATAGTCTGATGCAATATTATTTCTTTTTAAAAGATTAAAAATATTGATGACGCTGAAAAAAGAGAATAACCTGTTTTTCAGACGTGGGCCTACGAATAAACGACCCTTTGGTATTGAAACAATGCTTCTGAAAGGTCACTGGGGTCTTCCAAGATATTTTTTACTGGGCTTTTAATATTTGACTGTACATGATTATCGTGGATGATGAATAGCTAACACGTTCTGTTTGTCTTAGCCGATAACAATGGCACGGATCAGGATGCACAATCTCACCGAGGTTCCAAAGTGTTCATATTACAATGCAAACTATATTTTAACATGAAACAAACTTTTTCGTATGCGGGGGACCGGGGAGGGTATTGTAAAATTGAATTTGGGAATGGGAGGTATACCTCACCAGTTTTTCTTAAGGGGCAGAAGGGGCGGCAGAAGGGGCGGCAGGCTCTCTAAGGTTTGAATATTGCAATTACCAATATTTTGGCAATCGTCTTCTTATATTCTGGTAACTGTCACCCTACAGATCAGTCATTGAAGTGGCGTTTTTGTAAGTTGTATATTCTATCATGTTTATGTCATGGGACATTATTCTGACGGAAAATGCATCGTCACTACACAAAAGTATCAACATTTAGCAACTAGAAATTTGACATTCATGACAGATACGTCACCAGTTTTGGGAACGCATATTATGACCCACAAAGAAGAAGAAAAGGGAAAAAGAAGAAGAAGAAGAAGAAGAAGAAGAAGGAGGAGGGGAAGGATCGGAAAAAGACCAAGATAAAGAAGAACATACCTATAAAACACGTTTCCCTTTATCAAATACTGAATATTCCTACATTAGATCACTCTTAATCCACCATAAAACGTGGCATTGTCACGGCCCTCTTTTCTCCCTGAACAAGATGAGCTTTATCCCTCCCACACCACCTGTTATGTCTGTACACCCCCCTTGTTTGGCCACCAAAAAACAGACTTAGTCAGACTTGAACCTTCATGCATGTTATGTCTAACCCCAGTTTACCATACTTTCTGTTAATTCTTACACAAAATAAAAATACATTCTCTCACATACTATTCTAAGAAATATCTCGATAGAATTTTGTTTCTTCTATCCTTTAATTTACAAGATAAATGAATAACAAATACTTAATTCCTCAGGTCAAAGCTCTCATTTCCTACCTGTTAGGAGCATATGAATTGATGTCACAATTTGCTTCCAATTTATTGTTATGCACGACTAGTATGATATGCAACTTTAATGAATTCGTATATATATATATATCTTTTTTTTGGTTCTGGTTTTACTAAATAAATGAAAAGTGGGCCTATGGTGACCATTGAGCTTGTTAAAATGCTTCGAATACATCAAGTATATTGGTATTTTTTATAATGTTATTATACGAACAAATTTGTAACAAATTAGATAAAACCTTTGAATAAGAACTTCCATCATATTTATTGCCTTTTATCTTGAATCTTGAATATGACATGAACAATTAAACAACTGACGCGATCATTGATTTTATTTCATTTACCACCACCATTTTACGCCGTTTGTCGTAAAAATGATGGTCATCATAATCCCCCCTTTTCCCCCTTTTTTCCTTCTTATTCTTTATAGTTACCCATGCCAATTATGTTTTCCTTTGTTTTGATTCAATTCGTTTATTTTGCATATGTTTATGTTTTGTTATCTTTTGTTGTTACAGGATTTTGTTTGTATTATAATTTGTATATTTTTATTCAGTTCACACGGACTTAAATTCTGAAAGTCAGCCGGAGAGAGTAACCATGTTTTAACAAAAATGAAAAAGTGAAATAAAATAATGACTATCGATGTCATGGCGAACACATTTTTGTTATCATCATCAGCGTCATCATAATCATCACCGTATTCCAAATCCGCTTCTTTAACATTAGTGATATCATCATCATTATCATCACAATCATCATCTTCTTCCAAATCCTCTTCTTTAACATTAGTGATATTATAATCAACAGCCTTATCAATACCATCATCAACACCATCATCCTATTCATCATCTTCACCGACATCAGTATCACTATAATCGTCACTGCTATCATGATTACATTGATAATCATTATCTTCGTCATGTTTATATTCCTCTTGATTATATCCTTAATTATCAACATCATCATCATCATCATTGTTATAATCATCATCCTTATCATAATCATCAGTATCATCATCACCACTGACAGCATCACTGTCATCGTGTCGTCGTCGTCCTCATCATCATTGCTTTCAGTTGTTTCAAATGGCATTGGCGACAACAAGAACCACAAAGACTTTATTTGCATGATTAGACTAGCAAATATATTATGTATATATTTCATCGAGTATTCTGAGTAATAGTACGACTGAATGATTTATTGTTAGTTAAACTGACAGAACAAAAGAGCAGCTAAAGAAGGAGGAGACAGGGGAAGGGAGAGATACTGTTGAGGAGATATATATAGAGAGAGAGGGACACGAGAGAGATGGGTTGAGGATGAGAGAGATAAAGATGGATGTGTTTTGCATAACATCATGATAATATAGCATATGGGAATAGAACTTTGACATATATATCATATACATAACATTAAAAGCGGTAATTATAGTACTCTAAAGGATACACAGTCATGTAGAAATACACAAAACAACGGGTAAATCTGTTTAAATAAACCAAGCTTTTATCACACTTTATTTTCTTGAAGAAAATTCCCTAGCAGAAGACCACTCACAAATAGCTTCCCTTTGATCTTTAGAGGCCGATACCTGTATCCTATACTTCCAACAACCAAAAAAAAAAGGTAGTGCTACCTTAAAGCGGGCCTGCAAGGGCACTTGCGCGCACACGCATAACTCTATAACTCATATTCCATATGAAATGATCCTCTCTATATTGCCTTAGCAGTGTTCCAATACCCAGCAAAGTCATGCAATATTGACGGTTTATTTTGCTTCCTTTCATAACATTAACGATTTTTAGCGATAAATGAATATAAAGTTCAAGTTACGTTTGCGAGCATATAACAGTATCTTACTGTAATTTCACTGTTAGAACGGTGTTTAAAATATCACTGTTTAAAAAAATGTTGTTTAAAAAAGTAAACAACGTTGTTCAAAATCGAAAAATCAGTGCTCGATTGACTTAAACAACTATGTATTAAAAGACAAAAATATTTAATTAAACAGACTGTTGTTTAAAAAGTCCCGGGGGCGTCGTTGATATTTTCTCAATACGCGATTGCAATTTGCGCACACACATGCGATATGCACAAAGTACGTACATAATACATGCATGCAAGCATGCAGTGCTAGCGTGCAGTGCAAGTGTATACGAAAATGACGGAACAAGGGCAAGGCGACGACTTGGTTCTTCTCGGCTTCGCCGATGGGGTTTAGGTGAAGTTATAGAGACAAATAATAATGTTGTCTGTCACTGCCATGAATATGATGAACAAATGTTGAAGTAAATTGGCAACAAGCTCTGCATGTTACAGTGTATAAATCGTTGTGATTATTGCAGGAGTGGTTCCAGTAGGTCATTTCACAAATTCAAACAACCAGATAATAACCATTAAACAGTTCTGTTTAAAATTTAAGCAACTCCTTTTAAACAACCCAGTTGTGCAGTAATACTGAATAAACAACAGTTGCTTAGTAATTTAAACATTATTGTTTAAAATTTAAACAACTTGCTTTAAACAACCGAGTTGTGCAATTTTATTACTAAACAACTGTTGTTTAAAAGGTTTCCTAATTTTTAAACAACTCAGTGTTCAAAATGTAAACAACCTTAATTTGTTTAATTTTTAAACAACGTTGAGCGATTCACCGGTTAACTCGGGGTTGTTTAAAATTTTAAACAACTTGTTTAATTTTTTTCTAACAGTGTTGTGTATCTCTGTTTTGGGGAAGCAAGCAAGCATATGCCCAATTTTGTTTACTTGAATTAAAAGTGACTTGCAGCGTAATTGATAAGGAGACAGAGAGAGAGAGAGAGAGGGAGGGAGATATATATATATATATATATAGAGAGAGAGAGAGAGAGAGAGAGAGAGAGAGAGAGAGAGAGAGAGAGAGAAAGAGGGGGGGGGGGGGCGTCGAGCGGGTCAGAAACATACATTATGAACAAATAAATCGCGCTAACGTTAATGTGCTAGCCACTGTGAACAACTTAGAACGCGCTCACGTTCACGAGAAAGAGAGAGAGAGAGAGAGAGAGAGAGAGAGAGAGAGAGAGAGAGGGGGTTTTTTTGGGGGGGGGGCGTCGAGCGGGTCAGAAACATACATTATACAAATAAAATCGCGCAAAATTTAGTGTGCTAACCACTTTGAATAACATAGAACGAGCTCACGTTACACTACAATTACAGTTACCACCATTTCCAGTATTTCCCAAGAATGATTTGAAATATCCACATTTTTTATTGTGAAGTATTCCGCCACATTTTGTTTGTAAGGAGTAATATACAACCCCACTGTTGGTTAATATGGTATCGCATACAATAGGCTACTTTCTTGCTAAGAAATGAATATCTTTTTTTCATAGTGCACTTAGTATACTTTTCATTTCAATATGTCATGAAATAACATTTGAGGAACAAAATGAAATGTGTTTACATATTATCTACAATATTTCCTTCACAATAGTTTCTGCGTCGCCTTTATACAGTGCGTCCCAGAAAAAACGAAACCGAGAAGTATCGATGCTCTATCATAACTTAATCACATTTATAATTAATAAATGATACATATTTGGAAAGCTTAGAGTCTCCTCTTTCATGTGATGCTACTCAGATGATGCATATTTCACGCATGAGTGATTAAAATTAATTTGAAGGAAGGAAACCAAAAAGACATTTGGCGGGCGGTATCTGAATTTCGAAGAAAAATTCACATTTCTAGAAAGTTGAGTTTTTGCCCTTTCATATGACACCTCAATCAGGAAAAATGAGCGAAGAATGACAAAGTTCTGTTTGTTTAAAGTAGTGCTTGCATTTCTATAATTTTATTAAACGAATTCGTGTTCACTGGCTGCCTGTCGTATCAATAAACGATATTAACAAAAGACTTAACTCCGTTTCGTTGACAATCAGCCGTAGACGAGAGTCTTCATGCATGGCTGATTGTCAACGAAACGGAGTTGTCAAATCTGCTTTTTGCTACGGCAGGCACCCAGTGAAAACGAATTCGTTGAACGAGGAGACTCTAAGCTTTCCAAATATGTATCATTCATTAATTATGGTTGGGATTAAGTTATGATAAAACATCGATACTTCTCGGTTTCGTTTTTTCTGGGACGCACTGTATAACGTGTTCGGTCGCCCCCCCCCCCCATATGATCAGACATTCGATAATTGAGCTATTTCATGCTCTACTCAATCATATAAAAGTTGGAGAACGGTGGGTCTAGTTACATGTATTAAGAGACTTGTAACCGTAACGATAGTCACTTCGTAGCCGCCGCTTGTAGTGCTTGACTACAACTACGAGTATGACTGAGAAAACCACGACGATGACGGCCATGCCGATAACTGAGTGCATCCATGCAGACGACGAGGACTCGGAAAGTTGCCCACCATCGTTCTGGGAGTGAATGTAGGTCTCCCCACCTGGATAATTTTGAAAAAAGAAGAAGCGATGTCGAAAACAAATTAATGTTCAAGTACCATTGTTATTTGCGTGCCTATACGTTTACATAATTATGTACTATGGGTATCTGAGGGGTTGTGATATGATTCATTTTAAAATCTGAAATACATACTGATCTCCTCTCCACATATTAGTAATTATAATGAAGATAATAACTATAATTGACAAAATGATAATATTAATGATAGGAATAATAATAATAATAATGGTAATAAAAAGACAGTATGGTTCTCTATGCTAATATCATATGAAACTTCCTGATTTTACCCCAAGTATTAACCATTGATTAAACTATAAGAAATAAGAATGTGTTAATGTTTGTTATTACGGAAGTGTAAATACACAAACCTTCAAGTGGAATAGCGAGGAGTTGTTGCTCTACACCAGCGTCGATATTCCATCTGAACGGCCCAGCCTGGACGAACTTGACGACGGGATCGTGATTCGCGCTGGCCCTTTTCTTTCGGTCACCTCCTTCAGCCAATAATGTCTTGTATAACATTTGACTCTTCAGCTTGGCGCGCTCCCAACCGCTCATGTGACCGTCCGTGCGTCTCTTCTTGCGCGAGGCTGGACATTCGACGGTGCAGAAAGAATCGGTTGAGGCATCGTGGCAGACGAATACCTCGCAGTGAACGAAAACCTGAGAAATTATGAGACAACATTCAGAAGTTACTCAGACTCTGCCCGTATTTTTTTAAAATCTCGAACAGAATATCGCCAATACATGGACCAGAGTACTTCGGAATTTAAACGATAAACCCTCCACCTTTATAATTATCTTCTGTGGTATTACGATTTGAATATTGGTTCCTCATTTCCTCATGACTAAATTAGATATTAATCTATTGCCCACTGAATTTTTAGGGGCCACCCGCTTACCCGGGGAAATGGTTTATACTTTATATATTCATATTTATTGATTAATAAAATATTAAAGGTACTATGTCCCTTTTGCAGCCAACCTCAAATTCTGTAGAACTTTGCAGGAATTATGAATATGTCATGTATGTCCTATCTGTGAAATTTAAACGTTAGCAGTGTCCTCATATTCAAATTATGCAAGGAAACCCGTTTACTTGCTAGACTTCACTGTCAGACACTATTGAGTGACTGACTGGCTTTTTTTTCTTCATTGGTAATAACATACATGAAAAGAGTTGTAAAGTTGTACATGAGCATTTGTCTACATCAATAACCCACTTCTTGTGATGGCCAAGATTAAACTGATTGAATCTTTGCGCAGCATAAAACGTATGACCATTCGGTACAATTGTCTGAAAATCAAGACTATTACTTTTGGGCTCTATAGCCCTAAAGTTGATTTGACAATTAATAGTCGTTTTTTTCCCACTTGAAGACATTTTCAAGCCCCACCTTTTTTAGGGAAGTTCTAAATTAGTATTATCTTTCAAATGCAGTTGGAATTTAACTTTTTCATTTTTTTGGCCTGCAAATGGGACATAGTACCTTTAACATCAGTACTAAATAACATGGTACAATTTTTCTCATAGTTTTTTACATGTTCGCAGAATAGTTGTATGCTGCACCACATTCTATTTTGTTCGCTTGTGTTTAGCTTCTCCCTATAGGAATATGTATTAAGAGAATTCGAAGATATTTACAACTAATTTCATGGAAATGTTTTTTTCAAAGAGAAAACAGAAATGAAAAATTGAAATGATTAAATTAAAATCGAAATGAAATGAACGTGCTCTTATATCTACCCATGCCATCTCAAAACATGTGTCGTTTAAAACTTCTGTAGTTCGTATAGATGTTGAAACAAGAATAATTATTCAACTCCACAAAAGTCACAAATATCATGATGTACCATAAAACACAATACAAACCTCCTTATCATTGTCTTCAACGAATCTAAATGAATTGAGTTCAAACTGAACAGTTGTATCTTCCCCGTTGTTCGATATGAACGCCAGAGTATCATCACTTGGGCACCTGCGAAAAACCAATGGGAACAAGGAAGTATATTTTCAGTATAAACGTGCACAAATGACAAAAAAACATGTATTACTCTTGATGGAAGGGGTTCCATATCGCTTCACTGTATTCAAAATATTAGATTCGAGATTACTTTTACAAAGAGATATTTCTTCAGAATAGCGCTAGTCTAGTTTTAACTTGATCAACGAGTATCATTCATACGTTGTTTATTCACGTTTAATTCTTAGTTGTGACGCCATCGACCCCACAAAAGAACAGCATCAAACCTAGGTTACTAGGGAACTAATTAATCGCAAGACTAACACTTTAAAATTTTCTCTTAATTGGTTGAAGCTCAAAATTGACTACAAGCTTATTCCCGAGAGTTTTAACGAACATCTCCATAGCTTGGTGACATCAACATCAAGTTGTTCATCTTAGAAGGCAAAATAGATGCATCAATCATGATTTGTTAAAAATGAAGCAGTATCTAATTGAATCTTGCCATTATCAGTGTGATGGTTACGACATAATATTGGACGAGACTTGCAATCAATATTTACACTGTATTTAATCATAATGCAAATTTCATTAAGTCACTATTTTATGAGTTGGTCTCATTGGTTGATGTTACAGACTTCCAATCAATTCTTCCAGATCAAGCCAATCCGCATCTCCGTTGCAACGTTCACAATAGCGACTCACCCGTCGTCAACCAAATCATGGCTAGTTGAATCTGTTGATTCTACCGAAGGCGTAGCCCAACATTGGTCCGCGACTAGGCGGTTGTCGGCGACATCCGTTACGAGCTGCAGCTGAAAGAACAACTTCTCGTTGATATCGAGGTCAACCGCCCCTCCGTCCGCGTAGCGATGCGTGAAAAGCGTGGTGTTATATATTCCGAACGTCGTCTTGTACGCGCCGGTCGCTTCCAAGTTCTTTCCCAGAACGTAATCAAGGACTGCGTAACGGACGGCGCGCACTTCCTCATTCCTTGGGTATGAGCACTTCAACGGAATCTGGATATCGATGACACGGGTGATGACGTCCGCCAAGTAGTTGTTGACCACGCGGTTTGTGTAGGTGTCATATGTGGAATTTTCCTGGATATAGTAAATGGGGTATTGGGATTAACATCATGTCATGTAGTCTATTTATATGTGACGTAGTACAATACCTAAGCCGAAGGCAGGGCTTTTAATAATGGCTCGATGGTAATACCGATGTGAAAATATGTTGTATTATTTAAGCGATTGTCATCATGTAAACTCTAAGGTATTTTCTATCCCTTTGATTTAGGTCCTCTCGAGTGCATTCAGGTTGCCTTCGTGTCAGATGTGCGCAGTATCACTTTTGAACGCGTTTTGACATGCAATTTTTTGTTTGTTATATTGCACCTGCACACTAGCGGACAAAAACAAAACGTTGAGAGTCGCGTGACAGCTTTTCAGCCAATAAGACGGTTTCTATTAAGAAATATCATGTTTTATTTTTTTACAGTTCTCAAAATACCAATTGCAGGTATGCGGGTGAACCTTGGTCACCAGACATTTGATCACTAATAGTTCGCGGTTCGAGTCTCGCTGAGGCACTAAATGCCATTTGGCTAGACATTCATCTACATGTGCCCCTCTCCACCCATGTGTAGTAAATGGCTTCCTGTGGAAATGTATCCCGGATTGTTTTTGTTAGCGCCTTAAGGCAGCTGGGTTAAAACTAGCGTCATGGTACTATTCTGTAAGCTCTTTGACTTCGTCGCTTTACCGTTTTGTTGGTGCCACACCCCGAGAGCGACGTGTTAACCCTCATCAAGTCGCCATCGATGTATCCAGTGCAGCCCAGATCGCCTTCCATCCCGATGTCGGTCACATCGATGCCATCCAGGAGTACGAGGGGGATCTCGACTTCCATGCTGGTCGGACCACAGGTAAGCATGATCAGGTCAGACAAAGCCTTGTCTGGTATGGGGAAAGGGTGGTGATAATGGAGGGCAGAAGGAAGAGAGATCGAGAGAGTACAAGATGGAAATGGATATAGAAAGAGAGAGAGAAATGAACAGAGGGAGAGATAAGGAGAGAATATTAGGAAAACGTTTACAAAATAAAACCAAATTAGAGACAGTAAGCGGTAGAAATAAGGCCAACGTAGGCATAAGGTTCAGGGTGTAAATATAGGGGTGCGACCGGGAGAGACATAGGGAGAAAAAAAGCGAAAGTAATATAATGGGGAGAGAGAACAGAGATGGAAGAACGTAGGGTCTTAAATTGAAGATTGGATGGATAGAGAGGATGGTTGATGTACAGTTTCATTTTCCTTCTCCTTGTCCCTTTCCTCCTCTTCTTAATATTACTATCAGTAATCTTTCTATATTTAATATCATTATTATCATCCTCATTATTATTATGTTTATCGTTGTTCTGGTTGTTCTTGTTCTTGTAGTAGTAAACGGAGTAGTAGCAGCAGTAGTAGTAGTAGTAGTAGTAGTAGTAGTAGTAGTAGTAGTCGTTTTAGTAATAGTAGTAGTAGTATATTAGTGACAATAGTATTATAGTAGCAGAAGTAGTCGTCGCAGTAGTACTATTTAATTGTTACCATGACCATCTTCATCGTAACAGGCGCAGATCTACGGGGGGGGGGGGGGTTTAGGGGGTTTAAACCCCCCCTTGGGCGGCCCCCCCCCCAAAAAAAAAAAAGGAAAAAAAAAGATTAAAAAAAAGAAAAAAAGAAAGAAAAAAGAACGCACGCTGGAGAGAAACCCTTTCAAGTGCAAATATTGTGAGAAGATATTCAACTCATCTGGTAACTTAATCAAACACATGATAACTCTGGATATAACTGTGTATTAAACTGTTACTTGATTTAAAAAGACGTTATCATGCACTGCTTTTTATGGTCTCCATTGTGTTAATAGATGCCAGAAAAACATCACTTACGGGGTTCAAATAAACACCCCAAAAAAAATCGGCTCGCCGCTTCGCGGCTCGTGGACGATGCTCCGCATGGCGTCATTATTTTGGTCAACCCCCCCCCTTAGCAAAAAGCTAGATCCGCCCCTGAGTAATCATCATCTTCATCACCATCATCACCATCACCTTTAATAATTACCTGTACAGTTAGGGGCAACACCTGACCACTCCCCGTCAGTGCATACAATTTCACTCTCGCCTTCGAGGTCGAAGTTGTTACCGCAGTAGTAGAAGACCACCGTGTCGTGGTAGAACGCATCGCCTTCGTACTCGTATTGCCCGTCGTTAGGTTGGCCTGGATCTGGGCAGTTTGCTATTTAGCAACAAACAATTAAAAAAAATATTATTCAGAGATTTAGTTTTAAAAAAATTACAATGGCGATGACAACGAGGGTTTAATTGATTTCTTTGAGTGAGATTTAAACAGTTTATTAACAGTATTGTTAGGGGAAAAAATGTATCAATGTCATATTCATACACATGAATATATAAGTTTGAAAAAGTGATATAGAATGCTATGAGAGGCAAGATTTTAACAATATGTCTCAGATATCCACAGTATATGTACAAAGTCAAGGTGACTTTTTACCATAACATGTCACGTCCTCCGGGTCGAGTTCACCATCGTTACACGTGAGCGTTGTCGTAGCTGTTGAGTCACCGCCTCCTACTGTGAAATTCGCGTCGCATGTTATGATGAGCGACTGGGATGTGAACACAGTGTCTCTTTGCGCATCATAGTCAGAATTTTCTACAACCGGTGGTGTGCAATCCTCTATGGAGGAAAATGAATAAATTAATGGACAAATACATATAAATCAATGAATATATCGAGCAACAAGTACTTTATTTAAACAATTAATAAATAAATGAATATATATATATATATATATATATATATATACACTAATACATGTATTTGAATAAATAAACGAATGAATACACGATTAAAAATTTAAACGAATAAACAAATAAAGAAATAAAACATGAGTCTAATAAAATGAAAGTGTCATCTGAACGGTTTTACTACAGATGTTGCTTCGGAAGTTGATGTACGGTTCAATGTCTGATGAGGGTTCCCCTTGTGAACACAATTTGTTTTATTTACCACTATTTATATAATTATTATCATGATTGTTACCATTGTTATCATCATTATTATCAGAAGTAGTAGTAGTAAAAGTATTTGTTTTATTATTATCATTATTATTATTATTATTATTGCTATTATTATTTTCATTACTATTTCTATTATTAATATCATTACCCTTATTATTATCATCGTCGTCATCATCATTATTATCATTACTGTTATTGTTATTATTATTTGTAATAACAAAGAAAGTGACGTGTGACGTCATAATGGTAAATACCACTTACGTAGACAGTCGAGAGGAACGGGACTTAAAGTGCCGTCGACGCACGTGAGATATTGTGTTTCGTTTTGACCTGTAGAGTACCCGGTGTTGCATGAGATCATCAGTTCTGTACCATGCGTGACCTGAGGGTTGCTGGTGTCGTAGTCAGAGTTGGGTATCACAGGTGGAAGGCAGTCCGCTACAGAGGAATTTGGATTCGTGAAATTATCCGAACAACAAAACTAAACACACACTTTCCATGGCGTTATGAGTGCATCTTCCAGAAGATAACAATAAGTTGATCTCTGTAAAGTTATTGCGTTCACTTCAATCTGTGCAGTTCTGGTAAGCAAAGTTAACCTTCTATCCGGTTTCTGACCGAAGATAATAGCCGAATAGAGAAATGCATTTGTAAACTGCTTACCTGCTACGATTTACTCAAAAAAGGATCAAGAATGAGACAACCTGCTATACTTTTATGAGAC
The DNA here is from genome assembly GCA_035222895.1 of Strongylocentrotus droebachiensis. NCBI lineage: Eukaryota > Metazoa > Echinodermata > Echinoidea > Camarodonta > Strongylocentrotidae > Strongylocentrotus > Strongylocentrotus droebachiensis. The sequence continues at coordinate 62,460 of JAVYIG010006852.1, forward strand.
ATTAAACTTGATCTATTCGATAGATGTCGAGAACGCTTTTACTACCTAATCCAGTTTTACCTCCTTCAAGCAATAAATTAAATGATTCTTGGAAATATTAGCGATGAATAGGGAACTACGCCTCATGAAGAAAAAAAAAAGTGTTTTTACTATTCTTTCTTTTTGCCAAATTTACGTTTTCCTTTACTCCGTATATATAACGTTGTTATTTTTGTCTGCTTATGATTGGGGGAAGAGAATGAAGTGAAGTGAGGTAAACAATTGGGTTATATCTTGACTCAATTCAAGTAAAGAGGGGATACAGTTCTTGGAAAGGTAAACAAAAAATAATATGAGCTTTTTTAAAGCCTTTTTTTTTATAGTTCAGCATGATAATATGTCATAGAATAAATACCCCCTGAAAATGATGGCTCTTCAAATGTTCTCGAGTTCAAAATGTAACAAGAAATGTGTGAAGTTTTTGAACGAAAGTTTCATGCCATATATTTGTGTAGTCCCGTATACACATCTTTGTGTACAGTGAATGCATCACTATTTTAATTACCTTCGCAAGATGGAATAGATGCGGTCCAGTTGCCATCGTTACACGTGAGCGTCTCGTCACCTACCAGAGTGTGGTTAGTATTACAGCTGAATGCTACGGTCTCCTCATGGTAAAAGGGAGGGGTGTTCCCCGAAAAGGAGCCGTCCTCAATCATCCCAAAATCTGGGCAATTTGCTGCAATTAAGAAGGAAATATTAGGTGATAGGTTGCAGCAAAGTTGTGAAACAGCTATTAACTATTGTGAAGGCAGCTTCATCTGTTCACCAGTACAAGGGACAGATCACACCCACGACTTTGATTCCTCTCCCGTCTTTCTTTCACTCACACACGCACGCACACACACGCGCACGCACACATACAAGCCCACACTCATAAACCGTCTCTCTGTACAGCACCACGCCCCTCTCGCTCTTTCCCTGCATATCCCTCTCTCTTTTTCATCCATACGCATACACTAACACACGCACACGAACACACCCACTTTATCTTCTTAATGTGAGATTGTTACATACCGTAGCAGGTAGGATCTGCATCGTTTAAAACACCGCTATCACACGTCAGAGTTGTATAGACATCATCACCGTTAGAGTACCCATTGTCGCAAGAAACGTTGAATGTCACTAAATGGAACACGTCCTCTTTCTGCTCACTATAGTCCGAATCTTCTACGACGGGAACCCTGCAATTTTCTAGTGAACAAAAGAGTATTTTGAATAAAATCATACTTTTGAGATTCAACGATAAGACATGGAAAAACAGAAATTGAAATAACATCGCTCCCATTGATAAACCACACGGAAAACTTTATCCTTTAAACATCACCATTCATCAGTCAAAAAGAGATTGGATATTCCGAATTAATGAAACAACTTAAACTTCGGCGAACACGCCTGACCTTTGACCACAACTGTTCTTTCCGCTGATGCGTAACAAATGGATGCAGAGATTCGATTTGACTACAATTAAAGAAATCAGACGAAGAAATCAATATAGAATGTTTAATAACAAATGTACTTCGTAACTGTAACTTGCGGTACCATGCTCATAGGCTTTCGTTAGACGAAAATTAGTTCCCAAACCAAAGCAAATCGGATAAAAAGGTCACTGCACTAGGGTTCTATGCAGTACATCAGAAGGGAAAAATTATCTCGTTAACGAAGGACACCCTTTGTCCTCCCAAATCGACTGTTTCCCTCGCAGCCCAAAGAGGATCTTTATTTTACAGCCCGGTTTTTTATTTCACAGTGTGATGCTTGCGAAAAATTATAGTATAAAAACTGGGAAAGGGCAATTTTCTACTGTAACATTTAAAGTCCTTACACAATCGTAAAAAAAGTATGCATTTTTAAAATTGCAAAAAGGCTAATTACCATAGCAGACTGTATCATCTTCACTTAGCGTGCCGTTGTCACAGGTAATTAGAGTTTCCTGAGAGTCCGGTCCCGTGGAATAGTTGGACCAACAAAGTATGGTAAATTCGGTGTCGTGGAGGACATCGGGTTGTTGCGACACGTAGTCGGAATAAGGCACGGTTGGTGGGGTACAGTCGGCTGTTGACATAAACAATAAATATAAAGGGGTTTAAAAAAATAAAGTGCACACCGTTCTCAGTTTCATGGCTTACTGGCGTATCATATATGCAATCGTCAACATTCGCGATGTTTCAAGAGATTGTAAGATCTAGCCTAACTAGTCTCCTAACGTGGGATCATCTTTCACAGATCTTAAGCCTCGTTCAGATATGCAATAGTAAACCACGGCATTTTTTAAAGACGACGTACTCGGTGTAATACGCTTTGGTTTCGTGTAACATAGAGCTAGTATAGTGAACACGATCATGACCATTATTTCGTTCGATTGCAATACAAGTTAACACGAATTTACAGGGAAAAAAGTTGCTCTTTACAGCTGCCTATTTGAATGACGCAAAAGCAATGTGACTATAATGAATTTGAGATCTTTTTTGTTAAACTGCCGTATGTCAAAACTAAAAGTGATCCCGGGAAAGACTTAAAAACTTTCAGTTTACGTAGATTGATACAAAACCAGTTCTTTTGTCTAGACTTCCTACCATAGCATACGGGAACTGTGCCGTTAAAGTTGCTATCGATGCAAGTCAAGGTTGTGATCTGGCTAATGCCTGTAGAGTACCCGGAGTCACAGGTGATGGTGATTGCCGTGGTATGGTAAACATCATTCTGCTGAGTGTCGTAGTCGGAGTTGTCCACTAAAGGCGGTGTGCAGTCCTCTGTATTCCACACAATTCAGGGGTAACACACAAAACACGAAAACATGAGTTTAGCTATATTTGCCATTTTCATCTGAAGTATTGGGTATGATCACAACCGTTTTTTAACTCAAATTCAAAATATAAATCACATTTATCAAACGATATCACGATATACAGTCAAACCTGTTTTAGTCACTGTAACCACCTGTTTTGAAAGACTACCTGTAAGTAAGACCACATTTCTTGCTTCCCTTTAATTGATGTTTTACATTAATGAAAACAAATTATGTTGTAAGAAAAAAAAAACCTGCCTTAAAGACCAATGTTCATGTCTCTTGGGCGAACTTTCTAAAAAGGTTTCAATCTACCAATTTCGACTCACCATAGCAAAGAGGCACGACGGGATCAAGCACTCCGTTATCGCATGTTGACGTGCTGCTTCGTGATTGGCCATTGGAGTAACCGTCATCACACGTCACAGTGATGGTGGAGCCCGATTCCAGGAGTGGCGATGGTGACGTTGCGTCGGAATTTAGTATCACGGGCGGCTTACACTGGGCTGAAAACGGCGATAAAACAAATAACATGAGTGATGATCGTCATACCGTAAGAGTCGCAAGATTTGCATTGGAGATGTCTTTGACTTGCACGAATGACATGCCATAATATATTATATTGATATTAGTGTAACAGGAAACAATAAAATGAGAATGCAATATTATTGGAATGGGCTGTTATTCAGTTGGGTAAACCACGACCAAATCACCAGAAAATATACATCTGAAATGTATACTTGTAAATCAATGTACTTGCTAACACAAAGCCCACAGGATACTAGGAATTATTTAAACTTTGAGAGGAACTACCGTGACAGTAAGTTTTGAAATCGCACGATTTAAAACGTCTTTAAAAAGATGTTTGCTATCGTCTATTAATACATAATTTCTTTTAAATCCCAGAACATGTCAGGAGAGTGGTAACATTAGGGAGAGAGAGAAACAAAATACAACCGACAATCTAGTGATGCTAGAAAGGAAACAGCCTTCCAAATAAGAAATCAATAATACCTATTATAATAATAATAATGATAATAACATTAATAGTAATTTAATATTAATAGTAGTAGTAGTAGTAGTAGTAGTAGTAGTAGTGGTAGTAGTAGTATTATAAGTAGTAATGCTACTATTACTTCTACTGCTACTACTACTGTTAATACTACTATTAATAATGACGATCATGATTATAATGCTAATAATAATGCTAATAATAAATTTGATGATGACAATGTTCATAATATTACTACTACTACTACAAATAGTGTTAATAAAAATTATAATACTACACTACTACTCCTCCTAGTACTAATAATACATGAACAATACAGTCTAAAAAAAAAAAAAAAAAAAAATGTGGAAGTTTACCTGAACATATGGGCGGATCGTTATCAAATGCTCCGTCGTTGCACGTGATTTCTGATTGACCAATCAGGGTGAAGTTGTCGGAGCATTCAAAGGTGACCACTTCAAGGTGGTAGAAGGGGCTCCCTCCGCTTGTTATTATACCGTTATCTGGATCGGATATCTCCGGACAATTTTCTGTATTAAATGTTGGTTACGGAAACAAACAAAACAACTTACGGTATTAACATGGGTTTCCATCAGAAAATGGTGGTTGAACGTTCGAGAGCTTACTTCCAAATAAGCTTCAATGTAATTTCCGCGTTGTGCCGTATATATCAAATGTCAGATTTAACTATATAATTGACCTCAACAAAATATTAAGGTAGGTAAAAAAATATGAAGTACTACTGAAGATTTATATACTTTTAAATTTCTCAATAAATAATGCACGTGTTGTACACTTTGCATAATACGAAATGGTTTCTATGTATAAAAACATGGTTTTTCATATATACATATATATACATATATATTCTTAAAACAATATTATTTGTATAAAATGAAAATAAATAATACAAAATAATATAAAACACAGAAAGAAAAAAGAAAAAAGAAAAGAAAAAAAAACATTAACGATTTTTTAAAAGCTATATGTAAAACTATAACTGGCATTCGATAGACCGAATTCTATACGTCGATATTTCAAATGCTTCAGAGGATTGAATAATGTTATTTTACCGTAGCATGTTGGCGTATCCCCCTGGAAGCTCCCATCATCACACGAAAGCGTAGCGCTCTGGGAGTCTGCATCGATGGAGTAGTTTCCCCAACAGGTTATGGTGATGTCGGTGTTGTGCAATACATCAGGCTGTTGGACCCTGTAGTCGGAGTATGGTACGATCGGGGGTTTGCAGTCCACTGAAAGTTTGACAGCAGGAGCGGTTTTAGATCGAGGGGGTCGAGGGGGAGGGTTTTATGAGGGGGGGGGGGGGGGGGGTTGAATAAAAATGTGCGGGGGAGGGGACACGTCCTCAGAAATAAATTAATGGATACAACTTGCAGAACCGGTCCTGCTTGACTCACTGTCAGCACCGAAGACATATATTTGTCATAAATTTATTAGTATTCCGGTTACGTTTATGTCTTTCGGTGGTGATATCTAATGGCAATTTAATCCATAGTTCTAGCATTTGCGAATGACCCTACGTTTTTAGAAACGGTTAACAAATCATTTACGCTTTCAATCGTTACATTTCCGACCTCTGACGAGGTACCTCACTGAACGGTGAATGCTTGCAAATGTACCGAATTTGGAGTTTTGCCAGGGTCCTTAAAAGGTCCCAAACATTCACAAATAGTGGCAAAGGATTGGAAAATGGTTGCTAACCTTCGCTAATACTGTCGCTAACATTCCTTACAGTCGCTAATAGTCGCCAACTGCCTAAATTCGCAACGTTCGTAAGCATTCGCCGCCCAGTGAGATACCCCCTTAGAAGGGGGGGTAAAAGGGGGTATCTCACTGAGCGGCGAATGCTTACGGAAAGTGCCATGATCTTACCGTAACATGTAGGTAGTGTATCAGGAGACAGGACACCATTATTACAAGAGAACTCCGTAGCCCTTGTCGTACCCGTGGAAAAGCCAGAGTTACACGTTACGTTGAAAGTCGTACCATGCGTGACTGTCACCCCCGTTGAATAATCTGAATCCGGTACAGCACTCACAACGCAATTTGCTGAAGAAAGAAAATATTGAATCAAATGTCAATTTTCAATGCCGAAATCACGAATGTATTTTCTAAATTTCCATTCAATCCGATTGTGAGTGTCGCATAATTATGACGAAACGTTTGCTTTTTAGTTGTTGTTATCATGGATTATGAATCGTGCACTGGCTATAATTGGAGTACCTTTGACAAAAGTGCTACGTCCTTAAAATATGTGGAAAACTATATTTTCACTACAGTACTAGTCCATAATTATGCTGATTATTTTGGAAATTTCAGATGGTCCTGAAACTGTTCTTTGGTTCATTTCTAGGTATTTATGTTGTGTCATATATATTTCTTAACTTTTTCCCTTTTCAGATTTCTTTTGTCAGATTTCATCTTAACACCCAGTGAAGTAAAATAAGAGCCTGCTTTATATAATACCTTGATAGCACATTTAATCACGCACGTATAACACACGGTGTATCGGCTGATTAGGAACTCACCATTTGTATAAAACATCTTCAGCACCAAGGTTTAAAAACCGATGTATTACCTTTCTTTAAAAACCTATCACTTTGAAAAACGCATATTTAACACCCAAGTTTAACACCCGGTATACTTACCTAAGCAGACTGGTTGAACGTCATTCCAATCGCCGTCACCACACGTGAGAGATGTGGGGCCAACCAACGTGAAACCATTGTTACACGTGTATGACACCTGTTCGTTATGGTAGTAAGGGATTGAATCTCCAGAGCGGACACCGTTGTCATAATCGTCAAGAGGGGGACAGTTCTCTGTGTCCACGAGAAATGTTCAATGAAAGAATATTAAGGAGGGCGATAACTCTGACCACCAAGAACAGAAAATGTGATCGAAAAACCTATAATAAAACGCAAGCAAATACAGTACAACATATGGAAGTATTTCATAAATGATAACTAAATGGAAATTAAATGAAAGAATACAATGTGTGTACAGTCTTCATTATTTGATGTATTCTGTGTTTATCATTTGTTCCATAAATAGGTTCTGAAGTGTAGTATGGGAGGATCGTTCATAGTCCTCTAACTCCTCTTGGCCACAACGTGACAGAACAAAGCAACCTTGAGGTATCAAAAAAGAATTGGTGGAAACCGAAATATCCAGATCTTTTGCTTTCACGCACTTTCCTAGCTGCATAGATTTGATGTCAAAACTCTTGCCACTTTGCACAAGTCAAGCAGGATTATTACCGTAACACACTGGAGGATCGTCGTTGAAATTGCCGTTGTTACATGTCAAGTCCTGGTCGGTGCCGGTACCGGTTGAGTAACCGGGGTCGCAATTAACCGTAATCGTGGAAGCGTGGTCGACCGGAGTTAGTTGCACAGCGTAATCGGAGTTGTCCACGACTGGCGGACTACACATGCCTGATGAATGATTAAAAGACATGTGATAACTTGTTCACGTACGTGTGTAATGCATCACTTGTAAGAATGTGTTGGAAATTCGTAAGGATAATAAGGGAAGGGTGTGAATAGGAATGAATAGAGAGAGAGAGAAGAGAGAGATAGAGAAAGAGAGAGAGAGAGAGAGAGGGAGAGGGAGAGAGAGAGAAAGGGAGAAAGTGGAGGGAGAGGGCTTGGGCGATTGGACAAGGATAGGGAGAGATCCAGGTTTAGGGTGTGGTTTGATTAATAAAATAATACATCCATAATAACGGTCTGTGTTAAAACATAACAACACTGTGTTAATGGTTAGAAAGAAAAATATATTATAGTTGATCGGGAAGGGTGAAAATAAGGAAATACTTAATAAGATTAAAAGGGGAATTATTTCAAAGGTACTTCTGGCGTACGAGGCTACTGATTTTAAACCTGTAATTTCTGGTTGTTGTTTAAATGTATCTTTGTATTTATATGTACATGTACCTTTAGAAAGGACCTCACTGAAAACTATTTTATATTGAATGGCGCCATCCTTTTTAAATATGTGAATGAACTAAATAAATGAATGACTACATAAAGGAATAAATAAATATATAAATTAAACAAATATGTGGAAAAAACATGATGCAGGCGTATTCACATTGCTATTTAAAACTAATTTTATGTATATTTTGATGGTGCTAAATGAAACTGGGTTAAAGGAGAAGAAGAAGAAAATCTTACCAAAGCAGGTTGGTCCGCTTGGGGGATCATAGATTCCACTGCGGCATGTTGCTGTCGATACCCCGACCAATGTATAGTTCGTGTTACATTCATATATGAAAACCTCGCCATTACTGAAAGTATCTTGATCTGGAATGACGCCTCCATTGGTCAGAGTGGGTTTGGCGCACTCGGCTGTTATTGAAACATATTGGAATATAATACTGATAATAATAATAATAGCAATAATAATAATAATAATGATACAAAAATGACAATAAGAATAGTGATAATAGTAATAACAATACTAATATTAATAACGTTACCAGCAACAAAAACAGCTACAATAATAATAACAAATACAAATAATAAAAAATTACGTACCAGTTCAATCGGAACTTCAGGGCTCCTACAAAGGACTATTATAGAATTATTATCCTGACTTTAGCCTAACTACCCTAAGGCGCCAAACTAATTCAAGGAATAGATTCCTACGATTTACCCATTGCTACACAAGGGTGGAGCGTGGAAAATGCAGATCAATGACGTAACAAGGGATATGTGGTCCACAGTCGAGTGGCGTACCCACTAGACCACGATATCTCTCATATAGAGTACCGAAGCTGTGACATCATAATTTAAAAAAAAAATAGAATTTCTCAATTTTTTCTTCATTTTCGACAAGAAAACCAATTGAATATATTAAGTATTGGCTGAGATATGACCATCTGAATAAAAAAATGTCCTATGGGAACTCAGTGTTATAGTGCTGTGGTTTATAACATTAGGAACCAGAGCACTATAACACTGGGTTCCCATAGGATATATATTTATTCAGATGGTCATATCTCAGCCAATAATTAACATATTTAATTGGTTTTCGACATTCAGACATTATTTTTGATGCTCTTTTGGAAAATGAAGAAGAAAAAAAAAAATTCTAAAAATAGATTTTCATGATGTCACAGCTTCGGTACTCTATAGTAAAGAACATTGTAATGAAATGCCTACGACTATATTTTCTCTCATATACTACCCATAAATCTAAGTCTCTTATCAGTGAGAAATGCTCTGCTTGATTTGTGTCTGAAAAAAGACTGCGTTTTATGAATCCTGCGATAATAATGTAATATATTATTGGAGAGATTTTGTGTTTAGACATATTGTGTATATATCAGTGCCAAGAACAGAAATCGACAACAATTTGTTATTCTTATTTGATAACAACTGTTGCTAAATTTTGTACTTAATCACGAATACATATATTTAGGATATTTCATAATTATCAAACGACCAACTGTGCTTAATAAATAGATAAAGTTTTTATATGGCTGTGTTATTTTGACATTCTTTATAGATATCTTCAATTTTAATCCACAGGATGACTTAACAGTGAGGTATGTAATAACTCGTAACGAGGTTGAGTTCCTACACACATACTCGAATATTGATGGCAATAACTTCAGAAAAACACATAAACATAATTCGGATTTAATTGTTTTGACTATATTTTCATCCCGGCCATGTGTTACCGAACAAAATAAAAATAAACATTAAAATACATGAAAGTAAAAATTTCATTCAATAAAAGAAAAAAAAGCAAGTGAAATGAATTGGTGATATAAATACATCTTTAAAACCAATAAACACAATCAACTGAACGTTCACATATTGCATTGATAGGCTTCGATAGGAAGATAGAAGTATGAAACATAGGGAGGTACCTAAATAAGAAGATAGAAATGGGTGGAAGAGGGTATAGGTTGCATGAGAGCGAGAGAATGTGCTAAACGAAAGGATGAAATTGGACAGAAACAGGTAAAGGAGAAAGGGGAAAAGAGAACAAGAAAGAGAGGGAGAGAGAGAGAGAGAGAGAATCTGGGTGGAAAGGGCCGGAGGTATTACACAAGAAATTTTACAAAATGGTTTTCAAGTACATTCCAAAACTAATCTAAGTAATCCATGCATAGCACGGGGAAAATACATTGAGGAGACTTTTAAAACTCACATCTGGAGTTTCATAAAGCTCAGCTATATACTTAAATACGACTACACAGAACTTACCTTCGCAAGTGGGTACAGTGGACGGATTCCAGACCCCACCCGTTTCGCAGACCGCTTCGGATGGGCCTCCCAACGTAAACCCGTCGTAGCAGGCGTATGTGACTCGGGTATATAGGTCATATTCAGGAGTATCAGGAGTGATACTGCCGTCTGTTGGTACCGTAGGTTGGGCGCACGAAGTAACACCTACGACAACAAATATGCCAAAAGTGCGTAATAACCCGGGATAGGTCTTAGAATACTAGTAGAGGACTGCAGTGTATTTGATATCATTGTTAATATTATTAATATTATTATTATTATTATTATTTCTTCTTCTTCTTCTTCTTTTTCTTCTTCTTCTTCTTATACTTATTATTATACCAACATATCAAAAATGGTATCGTTATGTGCCATTCACATACTGCCACAGCAAGGTGACATTATATACCAAAAAACTATACCATAAACTCATAACCACACAACAGTAATTTTTTTTATTTCAAAATCATAGGCCGTCTGCACGGGTATGTATTTTTTTTTGTTTTGAATTCATACTGTTGTAACTGTGCCACTTTGGGTATTTAGTAATATTGCATCCTGTCTCAATTCTACTACATGTACTATAAGTCGTAACCCCTTTTCCACACACACCCACATACTAACACACACACACACACACTCACACACGCACACACTAACTAACAATAATTCCATAAATTGGGGTAAAACAAAATATTCCAACTTCATGTGCAACAGTGTATTTATTGTGTTATGAATAATTTTGAAGAAATTATTAAAAATATTGCTATTGATAGGGATGTCGTTGTTATACACTGTCGCTCATAAAGGTGGAATATATTTTTTTTACCCCAATTTACGGAATTATTTTAAAAATAATTTAAAAATAATAGATCTAGATAATAGTATACATTCTCAGATTTTATTGAATGATAATTGGCCAATGTGTGTTTTGCGTGACTGCTAAAGGATGTGTATGCTACTATGCTTATCAACTAGGGGACATACACCCTTAATTCATAAATGACACTATTGAGGATTAATGTCCCACAAAAGGGCACTAATATAGCACATCGACACGGTTTTGATCCTGGGGCCTCACAGTTACGAGGCCATTGCTTTGTCACTGAACCATGACTGTACGCAGCGGGGGCTAGGGTAGGGGGCACTTTCCATAAATAAAAAAACAACAGAAAATGCAATACATTTTTAATAATTTATTGCATTTTACCCCGGTCCCCAACATAAAAAAATCCTCTGGACGGCCATGCATTATGGCTCTAGGCATGGGCACACAGAAGATTTTTTTATGTGGGGAACCGGGGTAAATGCAATAAATTATTGAAAATTTATTGCATTTTCGGTGTTTTTTTTAAATTTATGGAAAGTGCCCCCTACCCTAGCCCCCGTTGCGTACAGTCATGGTTCAGTGACAAAGTAGTGGCCTCGTAACTGTGAGGCCCCAGGATCAAAACCGTGTCGATGTGCTATATTAGTGCCCTTTTGTGGGGCATTAATCCTTTTTACTGTCATTTATTACTTAAGGGCGTATGTCCCCTAGTTGATAAGCATAGTAGCATACACATGCTTTAGCAGTCACGCAAAACACACATTGGCAAATTATTATTCAATAAAATCTGAGAATGTATACTATTATCTAGATCTATTATTTTTAAATTATTTTAAAAATAATTCCATAAATTGGGGTAAAAAAAAAATATTCCGCCTTTATGAGCGACAGTGTATATGCTTCTATCTAAAGCAGTTCAAGATGGACTTGCTCCATAAGTTCTGAAACACCGTAGGAGACAATAAGCTACGTGTAGATATAATGTCCTGATTTTCGACGGTGTAAACAGAAGAAGGAGATTTAAAAAAAAAAGGGGGGGTGATATAGTTCCTACCTTCGCATGTCGGTGCGAACGCAAATTGCCATGTCCCATCGTAGCAATCGTTGAAAGGAGGTCCCCTCAGATCACCAGTACAGGTATAGATCACTCCAGATCCGGCGCCGGTGGTATAGCATTCTTGTATTGGGGTTATGGCACCTCCAGAACCCAGGACCGGTGATAAGCCATTGGTACCGCTGTAACAACAATCTAAATGATAATTATATTTCAAGGCGTTATTAAAAACAAAAACAAAACAAAACAAAAACATAAACAAATCAGTTTTAGTATGATTTTATCTCCCGAAATTCTTTTCATTTACCATGTTTTATGTGTACATATATCAATATCGAGACAGATATCTGTGTTGCTGCAATACAAGCCTGAGTGTAAGTATTACGAATAGAAAACAGAAACTTTTCAAAATGATGTCGAACGGTGTCAATATTGTGTTTTTAGAGTAGAATGGTTAATTTCTTACCTGTTCCTGAGCACGTCGATCCATCGCCTTTATTGAAAATAATTAGAGATAAAATTAATCGGAAAGACATATGTTAGAAGTTCACAAAATAAGCATGTATTGCTTGGATGATTCGATATTCACAGTAATTTTAAAAACGATAATGGTCCTAACACATTGCCTGCTTCGGTCGACAAATTGAACAAAAAGCGAACGTCACATTCAAATTCTTATAACTATCAAAGCATCAAAAATGCAGTTACAAACCCACTTAATTGTGATTCATAATATGGGCTGAAAATAGGCTGAAAACACAAACACAAATGTTGGTGCAGGAGAACACATCGATTTCCTTCTTTTTTTCAATTAAAAAAGAGCACCTATGCAAAGATGTTTTTGAAAAGCCGGGGGTTTCGATCGTGGTAAATGTCATGTCTTTTTATTTTCTTTTTCGTGATAACATTTTTGATAAATTTTCTACCATAGAATACTTTTCCATTTGGGGAGTGGTTGATTTAGATTTAAAAGACACTTGTCTCGTTTGATATCACACAGTCTTCTATCTTCAATAAGTCCTGAGGTTATTAAAAAAAAATATATATATATAGTTGAAACCAACAAAATAAAATACTAATTAGAAAATATTCAGTCACAGGTGACTGTAGCTTCATATTGACGTCTAAATATCCCGAGCAAGAGCAGTACGAAACCATTAATCAAACACATTACTAATTGACGCAGAATAGGCCGATTAATGGAATGGAAACCAATTACAGTAAACCAATATATATCTTTTCACCGTAGTCCTGAATATGAAAAGAAAACAATTATATTTCGGCGTTCCACTCATGTATCATGAATTATGAATAAAGCGACCATTTTCATACTTACTGTTTGTGCAATTCGCTGCAAATACATCTGAAACAAAATACAAAAAAGAGACGAGTTAATTATATAAGAACTATTCCCAGACATGGACAATTGGTATTTTGAAAAGAAGGTAAAGAACAAAAAACTATCTCTCCAATTGAACTCATTACAAAAAAGCGAGGAAAACGAAAATTATAACTGCCATCTTAAAATCAAAACAAACTCAGTAGACATATACTTTTTTACAAGTTGATTTTTTTTCTTCAACGTTGAATAAATTAAATAACTGTTTAGTGCATTTGAGCAATGAATGTTTTCATATAAACAGATAAAGGTATTGTGTAAATTAACAAATATGAAAATAATATCAGGAGTAAACTCTAAGGTTTAATGAAACTGCACGTAATTATCATCGATTACAATTACATTACCCTTTTAAAGAAAAGTACTAATGTTCTGGAAAGATAGCGTCGGCTGCCAGCAAAAAGGCTCTACGTATTGCCAGTGGTATAGGATTTCCCGACCAAATTCGCGTGTCAACTAGCATTCAAATTAATATTCACTTGTCGAAACGTAATTTTTATCATTCAAATTAACACCTGTCATTCGTATTCGTAATATTTTTATTCAAGTTAGGAATGTTAGGGGGAAGAATTGCAACAAACTTTTACAGTTTTTAAATAATGCAGTTAAAATGCATGATTTGCCATTGGGGTCTAAGCTGTTATTCCATTTATTTATTTTCAGGACAATGCAGATGGGTGTAGTCAGACATAAAGTAAAGAAGGGGCGGAATCAAGGGATGTGGCATTTCTGCACGGACATGTTCATATATCCGGGAAAGGTGGGGGTACCCTCAGTCGCCCCTTTTTACTACAGACTCGGAATTTTACAAAAGTAATTCACATCGTCTCTTTTACCCAGCACACCCCTCTGTTTTTCTTAAAGAGTTCCATAGTTTACTTGCCCGCCAGCAGATCGATGGCTAAAGACATGGCTAAATAATGAATGATGTTCAAATTGTTGACTCTAGTCCCTACCCCAGTCACAATATTGTACCCTTCTTCCATAATGAAATTATGATGAAATTATGATAAATTTATGATGAAACATAAGACAAACAACTTCTATACATGAACATTTACAAATATACTGAGACCCTCAGGTCCGTAGATGCAAGTCGTTTTTTTCTTCCTAACAATCAAACTTAAATGCTGATGAATATCAGATAAATCCCATAAGTATAAGTGTATACATGCAAGAAAATGAAATATGATAAAATACACATGAAAAAACAATCTTGAAAGAAAAAGAATGAACTACAAAAAGTGTGTAATAAACGAGAAATGTTTATTAAGTGCACAAAGTGCTAATTTGAATGCTACAAATGAATTAGAATGCTAAAAGTACACTGTCGCGTTGTCAGAAAATCGTGTTGCGCTAAATCGAATGACCAAATAGCGAAAGAAGCACATTGTTCATTAATTTGAATGAAACATACGTAGATTCTAACGAAAATTCCATAGATTTGAAAACTAGAATAGGGAATATAAACCCGAGATAAACCTGACTGCACTAAAACCGTCGAATTTGAACGCAAGACAAATTAATTTGAATGACAAACTCGCGAATTTGGCCGGGAAATCCTATATTAACTCGCTTAGCCGACAATATAAATCACGAGTTATTACTTACTACGAATCAATCCAAGGCTGAGAAGGAGGGCAAGTCCAAATACATACTGAAACTTCGACATAATCCTTATGGTATGCTTTTATTTCATAAACTAAACCATGTTTCACGTAGCTTTAAAACACAAACATTCACAATGTAGCTGGTTCTGCTGTAAGCGCTGTTTTCAAAACAAAATGGCCGCCTCAAAATCGATCTCCGGCTCCGTTTTCTTGAGTAAGAGATACGATTGTACAAACTAAAAACTTCGTGTGATGAAAGATAGACGAAACGAAAAAGGAAGGATATGCCAAGGGAGTTAAAACCATTACTTTGGTCACGCACTTACTGTGTGTCCCTTGGTAGGGATATCTTAGATGCCTTATCAGCTTAAACAAACGAACGAAATTCGAACACAGTTTTATAGCATAACTCAAGCAGTTTGAGGTTAAAAAAGCTTGTTTCGTTTGGTTGATGATTAACTACTGTCAACAATAACTTGCACAGAGGGCGTGATTATTTTACCGATGACGCCTATCCCTCCATACTTAATCTTTAATGTGTAATTATTTGTCTTTATGATGACTAAACATCCGTGATTGGTTTCAATCAAAATTTGAGATAAGGCAAAGTATGATTGCACCAATTTATTTCCGTGAATGATAAAGAAAAATATCGTTAGGTCGAAAGAGGTCAGAATTAAATTTCTTGTAAGGTGTTGTTAGGCATGTTCAGTGCTTGTTATACACAGAAACTGTCAACTTCCCGTAGTTTAAGATTCCATGAAGTCTGACACTGGGATTTTACCATTGACTTGCATAATGATTGCCATTACAAATAAACAATGACTTTTACGTTTCTTAATAAAGCGACTTTTCTTTAAACATCCGTCTGAAACCGTCGTGTGGATGCAATTGCATGTGTAACCACGTAAGACCCAGATCGATTTTTGCTATTACGAATTTGTAAAAGGAATGCGTGCATTGGAGTGTATCTATAATTGGAAATAACTTGATAATGTACGTGACAGCTGCGTATCTCAAATGGTGTACGTACCCCCTTCCCCTCACCCCACCCCTATCGCCATCAATAATGGTATGAATGAATTCAAAAATAAAGTAATAATCATTGAGTGAAATCAGAGAGAGGAATGGGGATGCAACCGGAATGAGGATTAAATTAAATGATCCCGCCCTAGGCCATGCACAATCGATGGCTCGAGTATTCACTTGAGTAAGCGTCATTTGGTGAAACAGCTCCCCCTGCCGGCATTGCTTTATATTCAATAATATACCCATGATAATTATTGTTGGAATATGCACCATAGATGATAATGATAACAGCAACCCTTTGTATGTCTAGCCGTCGCGGACAACTTAAGATATCCACTTTATCAAAGAACATTTCTAATCTGCACAAAAGAAGCATCTGCAAAATTGCAACATTTGCACTTTTTGGTCTACTCTCAAATTTAACATAATTACTAACCATTTCATTTGCACGGCGGCTTGGGATAATGTACAGCTTTTATAGCACCTATGAGCTCCATTTTTCATCCACAATTTCTTGACAGTCCGTCCACTTCTCCAGAAATTGCGTTTTATCGGTATTGATTGAACACCGCACGCCAATAAAAGACGTCTGTGCATCGAATGCAGAGCTTATCTAATTTACCAAATGAGGTAGTATGGAAACATAATAACGTTAAATGACATTTGATGAATAGCTTACATCATCAGTAAATAGGGGCTTTCAAGATTCATTATTATTTCTATCATTTTCATCAATTTTTAGGAAGCCCATCTCTTAAGACATCCCGTTGAGAGAAGAAGAAGAAAATAAGGTGGATGAGAGAAATAAAGAAAAAAAGAAAAAAGATATGACAGATCGATATGCAAATGATAAAAAAAGAGTAAGAAACAAGAAGAAGAGGTAGAAGAAAAAGAAGAATAAAGAGAAAAAAAAAAGAAAAAAAATACAATTTTTTTTCTTCTCATTTGATGACCTTATTATCTCACATTTCCTGCATATAATAATTGAAATAAAACGAAAATCACAAATACGGCCGAAACGAGAAAGCTTAAGGATGACAATCGTATAAGTTTTAGGTCAACTGCTTATCGGACGACTAAAGCCCCACTGCAATACTTAAAGCTACTTGCGCCCTCTATATACCAAACAATGCCTAAGCGTTGACTGTTGGACCACCATGGTCTCCTTTTTCTTATGTTAATTGAGAGCTGATTTGATGAGATAACCACTTGTCAGTGGCAATGCAGGGAGTTCTAATCCCTCCTGGCCAAACTCGTTCAGATAGGCTTAAAAACAAATCACACAAATAAAAGCACATCTCATAATCTGGGATAAACGAGCGCCTTCCCTAATTTTGTTCTCTCTCTCCATCCTCTCACACACTCTCTCTGTCTCTCTGTGTCTCCTCTCTCCCTCTCTCTCTCCCTCTCTCTCTCGCTCTCTCTTAGTCCTCCGCCGTATTATATCTTGTGATCACTTTATAGTGATTCATACGATGACATTTGAAAACAGAATAATTATCCAATCACTGCTCGTATAATTCAAGAAGAGATGCAGAAACCATCCATGACAATTTAAACTGATGACATTTCGGAGTGTTCACCAAAAAAAAGCTTTTTCATTTTTATTGCCACATCGTTATAATCATTTTACAAATTGATATTACTGGTGGATGACAGTATTTATTCTTTAGGTTAACATTTGTTTATATGCATCGTGTTACATAAACCGTTTACATCATAACTTTACATTCAATACCTCTTTAAAACACTATTAATTCGATTTCATCTTAAATATTCGACTATAATTTGGAACTCATTTCGAAAGAAGCCCTCGAAAGGGTGATGTTTGAATCTTGTTTTACTGTCACATACTTTTTTGTGTAGATTATTACAGAATTCCTTTGCAAAAAAATGTAAAAACATATAAACATAGTAACAACACAGCTGGATTGTAATGTTTCGAATAAGGAGGCTATTTTTATTTAATGAAATTATCTTGAAAATGTCCACAATTATTATCATATCGTAGCGTAAAAACGAAAATAGAGAAACCGAGTTTTTACATTATGTTGATTTCGTTGCAGACATCAAATCAATAAGTTAAAAAGACTTGAGGAATTGGTTTGCTTGTAAGTAAGTATTTAATTACCGAATATAGAATTAAAAGTTATCATGAAATAAACAAAACAATGAGTTACGAACTTATGAAAAAAGAAAGAAATGCAGGCTCGTTCACTTCTCTATTTCAGACCAATTATATATATTTCTTTATATATGTGTGTGTAAAAATATTATGATGAAGTAAGTGGTGTTGGTGAAGGATTAAAATAAAATCTAACTGAGGCAGGTTGGTTTGGTTGGAGGGTCATAGACTCCGTTGCGGCAGACTGCTGTTGATACCCCGACCAAGGTATAGTCCGTGTTGCATTGGTAGGTGAGAACCTCGCCGCTACTGAAATAATCTTGATCTGGATTCACGCCTCCATTAACCAGAGTTGGTTTGGCACAATCGGCTGTTGTTGAAACATATTAGAATATAATGATAATGATAATGATGAGAATAATAATAGTAATAATCATAATAATATATTGATAATAGTTATGATAACAATATTATTAACAATACAAATATTAATAGCGATAACAACAACAACAATAATAATAATAATAATCCAAATAGTATTAATAATAATGATTTAAAAAAAATAATTATAATAATAATCATGTCACCATCCCTTAGGAAGTTCAGGGCGCTTATAAGTATTTTCATAGTATTATTACCCTGACTTCAACAATGCAAATATTTTGATTACTTCGTAATTGTCGAATTATCAATCGACCAACTGAACTACACAAAACAGTTTTGACCAAACTGCGTTATTTTGAATTTCTTGTAGATATCTCCACGTCTGAACCATGCGATGACTTATGTGTAATACATGGTGAACAGTTTGGGGTTCCTCCAGACATGCCAGAGGGTGCGATATGTTTAACAGGTCCGTTTTGCTCTAAAAAGATAGCAACATTTTCAGAGACCACAGTCTGAATGATATTTGAAACACTACAAATAACTTACCTTCGCAAGTGGGTACAGTGGACGGATTCCAGACCCCACCCGATTCGCAGACCGCTTCGGCTGGGCCTCCTAACGTATATCCGTCGTCGCAGGCGTATGTGATTCGGGAGATACTGCCGTGTGCTGGTACCGTAGGTTGAGGGCATGCAGTTATACCTGCAACAACAAAACATGTAAAAAGTGCGTAATCATCTGTGCCTGATAGGTATTAGAATAATAGTAGAGGACTAGTGTACTTGATATTGTTATTAATAGTATCAATATAATTTGTATTATATACCTCACTTAAGAAATCAAGTCATCTGATTGGTCAAAATTGCAGTCATGGTTTTAGCGGTTCTAGGACAATTACCCCCTGGGCAATCACCCCCCGGAAAATTACCCCCCGGAAAACTACCCCCAAAGGACAATTACCCCCTGGAATATTACCCCCCGGAGAATCACCCTCCGAGGACAACTACCCCCCAAGGACAATTACCCCCCGGAAAATTACCCCCCGGAGAATTACCCCCCCCGAGGACAACTACCCCCCGAGGACAATTACCCCCCTAGGACAATTACCCCCCGAGGACAATTACCCCCCGAGGACAATTACCCCCGAGGACAACTACCCCCCGAGGACAATTACCCCCGAGGACAACTACCCCCGAGGACAACTACCCCCGATGACAACTACCTCCGAGGACAATTGCCCCCCGAGGACAACTACCCCCGTGGACAATCAGGATTCAATAGCAAAAGACGATCTGACACATTGAGAGATGGCTACGAGCCCATAAGATCCCCTGCATAAACCCATATTCTTTCAAATACTATAGCACGTTGTCTTCCTCATTACTACACATTTCCATTTTATTATAATTTATGCAACACCAGTGCGGTTGCTAATTGTAAGTAAGTTTTAGGTAATTGTCCAGCGCTTTTCAAAATGCATAGAAATACATTTCCCTGGAGCAGCGTTATTTTAACTTTTTGTTAGTCACGGTACCCTCTTAAGAAATGAAAAGTTTCTCCCAAATCCCAAAGTCTTTACAGACTATTAAATTTGCATGACTCTGGCTCTCGTCAAGTGCTTTGCACACACGTATGGGCACATTTAAGAATAAAAAGGAGAAGACATTTTCAAACTGGTAAAAAAATTAGTTTGTAATCCACACACTAGAAACTATTTGAAGTACTGTATGCGGGCACCTTGCGCCGAATGTACATAAATAAAAAGTGATATATTCAGTCATGGCCTTGATACACGAAAATGCGGATATTCGGGCCTCTCGTTGCCCTTATTTGCCTTGCTGTCAAAATATTGTCAGCGAGCGAGGAAGGAAGACACGTTTAGTATCTTCAACATTTTATTTTCTCATGTAATTACATATTTCAACCGTTTCTGGTATTTGATTTTTTTACAAAATCAACGTTTTCCAAATCTCTTGCGGCACCCCGGTTGAAAAACGCTGTGCTGGAGTTACAAAAATCAAATGACAGAGATGAATAACCAGAGAGCGGATATTTATTTTCTTTTGACATGGCACCGTACATATAACTTGAAGGCAATTTATATTTCAAAATAATTTAACGTACACGAAAACATATTATACTTTAGCATGACAACATAAATAAATAGATATAGATAACGTGAAGAAAAGTTTAATTATGGATCATGGCATGGATAAGGGCCCATTAAACATACAAAGAAAAATACAAGATCAGCTGATTAAAAAAGTTACAGAGGATGCATAAAGGACATCTTACATCCTAATTTCTTTGTTGTGCCATTGATGGTGAGAGAGGCTGTAACGCATACTCATCTGCGCGCAATGTATTGTTCAATTTCTGTTCTTTGCTCGGTAGAACAACTACAGGGGAATTGGGCAACCTCCAACCCCCCCCCCCATATCGAATTGAATAATTTGAAAAGACTGAAATGAACTTCATAAATAACAAAGAAAATGAAAGTTTATGCAATTTTCTTTAAATAGCAATTTGGAGCGAAGCTTGCGTTATACGTCACAGTGTTATAAATTCCTCGGGGGTGATTGTCATTGGGGGTAGTTGTCCTCCGGGGGTTATTGTCCTCGGGGGGGGGGGGAGTTGTCCTCGAAAGGGGGGGTAGTTGTCCTCGGTGGGTAATTGTCTTCGGGGGTAGTTTTCCTGGGGGATAGTTGTCCTCGAGGGAAATAATATTAATAACAATAATAACGTTTTATTTACCAAGGGTAGCCACTTCAGTTATGAAACTGTTCTTCCAGCCGGCCCTGCATAACATAATATGTTATTACTACCCTTCTTCCAATCTAATATGCTGAGTGCCTAGCTAGAAGGCAGAAGGTCCTATTGTTATAAGTCTTTGGTATGACTCGGCCGGGGTTCGAACCCACGACCTCCCGTTCATGAGGCGGGCGCTCTCACCACTGAGCCACCATGCCCAGTAGTGTCCATGGGGGGTAATTGTCCTCGGGGTTAGTTGTCCTTGGGGGTAGTTGTCCTCGGGGGGTAATTGTCCTCGGGGGTAGTTGTCCTCGGGGGTAGTTGTCCTTGGGGGGTAATTGTCCTCGGGGGTAGTTGTCCTCGGGGGGTAATTGTCCCCGGGGGGTAGTTGTCCTCGGGGGGTAATTTTCCGGGGGGTAATTTTCCGGGGGGTAATTGTCCTTGGGGGGTAATTGTCCTCGGGAGGTAATTTTCCGGGGGGGTAATCGTCCTACGGGGGTGGTTTTCCGGGGGGTAACTTTCCGGTGGGTGATTGCCCAGGGGGTAATTGTCCTGATACGGGTTTTAGCTATTCCCGTAAATAAAAGAAAAATGCCACGCCCTTGTAATAGTTCGAGGGGAAAATTCAAGTTACCGGTAATAGTTCAGTCTTGCTTAAAAAATGGTTTGAGCGATCGCGGATACCAGACATTGAGTGTGTGCGAAGAATTGGTCGCTAGACAGCAAAAACACCAAAAGGGTAGGCCCTACGTTTTATTATTAGCCGTAGATATAGGTCTAGATATAGATTGTGATTTTATTGCTTGCGATAACGGTGATACAGGTATTGAAGATTGTATAATGCAGGTGTTTGAATTCATTTGGTGGATGAAAAGTTGAATTCTCCCCCGTTTTGTGCGTCATTGCAGCGCTGAATTTGGTGTGTTTGTCGCTAATTTCTGACAAATTTAGATAGCTTTCCTGATGGTATTTCATGCAAAATTTCTGTTATATTGATAAGCACTGCTTTTTGTCCTTACTTTTGACTTGTTTCTTGTCTGTTATAGTCATTTAATAGATGAATTAATTGAATTATGAGCACATTTCAGTAACACAAAAAATCCAGCCCGTTCATAGTCCCACACACGTATTTGTATGTACCTTGTGCCCTTACACTGTCTGCTGTCTCGATAGCGTAAACAACTTGATTACGATGATTGGTAAGTCGCACTTGTATTCTATGACCCTTTTCGGTATATAAAAGTATTAATGACTGCTTTAATTTTCGAAACATAGTTGTTTTTATACTCTCTCGGGAAGGTTACAAACGAGCTATTGCCCTCGGCAAGCCTCGGACAATAGCTCGATTGTAACCTTCCCTTGAGCGTATAAAAACACCTATGTTTCTCAAAGCAGTCATTAATACTATAATAGTCTTTAGTGTTCTGTAGATGCCCCATTAATGTGTTTGTAGAGAACAAAGGAAGCCAGTCTGGGTTTTACTTAAATTAACAATGCCTTCACTCCTATGTGTAAATAGGATTTTAATAGTTATGAGTTCAATACTTTCTTTATGTTTCTCTTTCTTGTCTGATATCAAATTATTAAATTGATATCAAGAATATTTTCAGTAATTCATTAATTCAAATAACAATTTACTGTTGCAGGTAACTTTCTTTTTCAATTGCTTCTATTTACAATTAGGGGGGGGGGATGGTGTGCATAGTTAATAATAAACCAAAGAGGGAGAGATATATTGTACAGTGTTAAATTGACAGATGTAAATGTGTATAAACGCACCTCGCATGTAGGGCTGCTCGACTCCTATATCAGTCGTTTTTAAAGCCTTTGTTTTTATCCCAAAAATGGCCAGGCTAGCGTGTAAAATAGATTTGCGCCGCCCGGACACGACTGACTCCACCCACCCGTCAGGAACAGTCGTATCCCAACAGGCAGAATGCGAATTGCACACGATAGCCGCTACCAGCTCGCCCAACCTAGCAACAACCAATGCAGGCAACTCACACCCCGCCCATCGAAACACAACTTCTCCCCACAGATGAATGGAGCCACCCAATCCGAATATCCGGACAAAACCGGCTTTATGATACTAATTGTAGCAGAGCAGAGGCAAGATTAAGCAGGAGGACATTGGTAGGTGTTAGAATTACAAGTTAAATATATAACTGGCTGGCAAGGCAAAGAGTCGATTCGTCACCAAATAAGGTGACGGATCATCGTTTATCGTCTAACATTAGCATTAAACATATTATGAATGACATTCGGTACAAAGGATTGTTCTGTAACGACAGCGGTTGCTCTTAGGTACGCGTAGGCGAATACCTGAGCGATTAAATCCAATAATAATAATAATAATAACAATCACGATAATAATATTGATAATAATAATACTAATGATAGTAATAATGATAATAATTCAAATAAAAATGATGATAATAATAAACCAATAATAATGACAAATATATTAAGTAATTGATTTGACTGCTACTACTACTACTACTAATAATTTTGCACCCATTTCATCGGATACTCGAGAGGAAAAGAAGACCCGTTATTACTCTGGCTGTAGCCTAGCTTCCCTAATCCGCCAAAATCATTCAATGAATAGATTCGTACCAGGCACCCGTTTACTTCAATTGGGTGGAAGGTGGCAATTGTAGATTAATATCGTGCCAAAGGACATAAGTGACTCGGCTGGATTTGAACCGCGTAGCATGTGTTCCACAGTCCGGCGGCGTATCTACTAGACCACGACATCTCAGTAAACAAATAATGCACTGTTGCGAGTGTGTTAGCGCAGAGCTGGTGCACATAGACCACGGGTGGCCAACCCGCGGCCCGCGGAGCTTTGAAAAAGTACTTAAGGCCCGGTCACACAGCCCTCCACGGGCGTATCGCGGCCGAATCACGGCCAAAAATTTCTGCCCGTGAAGCAGACGCTGTTGGACGCTTTGAGGTCGCGATAAAGACGCGATACATCCGTACTTTACCCGTCGTTACACGCGGTAAGAAATTCACACGCGGTTGGCCGCGCGAAAAAGTTTTGGGCTGCCCAAAAATTTAGACCGCGGGTAATCGCGGGCGGTACACGTGGTACACACGCGGTAAAGACGCGGTACAGACGCGGAACGAACGTGCTAGGACGTGCTACGGCCGCGGTTAAGACGTGGTTACACGCGGAATTGGACGCGAAATTTTAGCGGGTAATCGCGGGTGGAGCACGGTCATAGCACGTTTGTTCCGCGTCTGTACCGCGTTGTTATCACGTGCATTAGCGTGTGTACCGCGTGTAAGCGTGGTAGGCCGCGGTACCGCCGCGCTTCACCCGCGATAAGGACGCGGAACAGTCACCGGCGTCTGTTCCGCGGGCATACCACGGGTAAACCGTGGGTAAGCCAATTTTGCACATTTTCCACCACGGGCAACCGCGGGCAAAAAAAAATCGCGAAATTTTACCCGCGATACAGACGCGAAAGGCTGTGTGACCGGGCCTTTATAAAAATAGCTCATAAATGAAATGCGGCCCGCATAGCAGCGATGAAATAGGGTAAAACATTTACACACAGCTATCTCTATGTCCATAATTTGTTTTCATCATTCACAACATATTGAATCGTTGCTTGGTTGATACAAAAGTAAAACTCCTCAATTTCCCTCTCATTACATTAACGACATTAACATCACTCGCCGTGATAATTTCAGTTTGTAATTTCCGCACGCAGTAACGTGTTGTGAATCGAAAAATATGTTTGAAATGCCATACAACCCTTTTCTCCCGCCTGGCGCTGAATTTTCTCATGAGTCTTAATCGTAAACTGGACAGCCCCCCTCTCTTTACACCGCGTTCAATGAGATGTACAGTTTACAACTAATACAGTAAGGATATTCTTTCTGCTGATTTTGTTTGAAATAATAACCGACATGGCATCTATTTCGAGATCTGCGAAGAAAAGGAAAGTTTCTGATGAAGACAGAAACTTTAAATCAGTCCTTAAATCAGTCTCTGGAGTATTTTCTTCATAGGAAAAAAAGGTAAACCATTTTGGCTCATTTTTCACAAGAGTGTAAATGTAATGAAGGTTAACAACATAGCAAGACATTATGACACACTGCATCTAGCAAATTATGGAGAGTTACAGGGTGATCAAGGCTATAGAAAACAAAGACTTGACAAATTAGTGACCGGTCTGACTTGCTGAAACTGGTTCATCAAATGCAGCCCAAGAAATCAAAAAGTAAGCCTGGTTTTTGTTCTCACTGATTTTGTTGTTTGCTTGTTTGTATTTGCAAAATTGCAGGTGTGTACACGTATTGCATGAGTGTGTGGGGGTGGGGTGGGGGGAGACTACATACGGCCCGCCAAATTATGCTAATCGTAAGCTGTGGCCCGAGAGCTTTAAAAGGTTGGCCACATAGACGATAATGCACGCGCCCGCAGGGCAAGTGTGTTATCGATATCGCACTGACTAAACTGAGTGCACTGGAACTGCCCTAACACACGAGCAAAACAGTGCATTATTTGTTTTATAAGACGGGTCGGCTATTCATTCTTACAATATAGTCTAGATCTTAGGTGTAGAAAGATAGATAGATCTAACTAGATCTACGCCTATAATGTTCTAGATCTATATCTAGATATTGAAAATTATGCACAAATTAAATTTGGCTAAATTTCGCGAAAGCGATATCGGTGGGTATCGAGCTTGCGTTATAAAAAAACAACTAAATGCACGCCCACGTGATGTCAATTGGCCTATCGGATTGCTTAGATTTTAGAACCCTTATAATACAGAATAATGTCATGTAATGCTTTCGACTTTAACTAGCTATCATATACTATCTTTTAATCTAAGTCCATTATCAGTGAGAAACGCCCTGTTTGATTTGTGTCTGAAAAAAAAGACTGCGTTTTATGAATCTTGCGATAATCATGAAATAGATTGTTGGGGGTATTTTGTATCAAGACGTATTTTGTATTCGACAGTGTCTTGAAACAATACTTTTCGAGTTATCAAATTTTTGCATTATTTGTTTTATAAGACGGGTCGGCTATTCATTCTTACAATATAGTCTAGATCTTAGGTGTAGAAAGATAGATAGATCTAACTAGATCTACGCCTATAATGTTCTAGATCTATATCTAGATATTGAAAATTATGCACAAATTAAATTTGGCTAAATTTCGCGAAAGCGATATCGGTGGGTATCGAGCTTGCGTTATAAAAAAACAACTAAATGCACGCCCACGTGATGTCAATTGGCCTATCGGATTGCTTAGATTTTAGAACCCTTATAATACAGAATAATGTCATGTAATGCTTTTGACTTTAACTAGCTATCATATACTATCTTTTAATCTAAGTCCATTATCAGTGAGAAACGCCCTGTTTGATTTGTGTCTGAAAAAAAAGACTGCGTTTTATGAATCTTGCGATAATCATGAAATAGATTGTTGGGGGTATTTTGTATCAAGACGTATTTTGTATTCGACAGTGTCTTGAAACAATACTTTTCGAGTTATCAAATTTTAAAAACTTAATTGTAAGAAATCTTTTAGTACAATCCATGCAACGAATTCATTTTTTTAGTATTTAGGTTTGATTTCCACATTAACTGCATATGAAAAGAATTTACAAAGTAAACGCAGATACAAGGTAACAGAACATATCAATAACCTCGATAGATAGGTGGTATTAAAGCAATAAAAATTTTTGTATGCAAGTTATTAAATACAAAGGATGCTAACTTGATCTGCAGTAATGAGGAGGAAACCTAAAAAGCATTATGCTTGTAAATAAGGTTCCCCTTACATAATACATTTGTTACATAATTAAATATAAAAAAAGAAAGACAAAAGAAAAACAAAAGAAAAAACAAATGACTGAACAGTGATGAGTGTAAAGGTTGAGGTTCCTCTAGACATGCTAGAGAGTGCGATATATTTAGCAGTTTGGTTTTGCTCTAAAAAGATACAAAATGACACAGAACTTACCTTCGCAAGTGGGTAAAGTGAACGGATTCCAGACCGTACCCGGTAAGCAGACCGCTTCGGATGGGCCATATAACGTATACCCGTCGTCGCAGGCGTATGTGATTCGGGTATATAGGTCATATGTAGGAGTATCAGGAGTGATACTGCCGTCTGTTGGTACCGTAGGTTGGGGGCATGGAATTATACCTACAACAACAAATATGTCAAAGGTGCGTAATAACCCGCGATAGGTCTTAGAATAATAGTAGAGGAATAGTGTATTTGATATAATTGTTAATATCATTACCATTATCATTATTATTTCTTCTTCTTCTTCTTTTTCTTCTTCTTCTTCTTCTTCTTCTTCTTCTTCTTCTTCTTCTTCTTCTTCCTCTTCTTCTTCTTCTTATCCTTCTTCTTCTTCTTCTTCTTCTTCTTCTAATAATAATTATTATTATACCAAGAAAACAAAAATGCCATCGTTAGGTGTCATTTACATACTGCCACAGCAAGGTGACATTGTATTAACGAAAAATCATATTAAAAAATCTCAACCACACAACATTAATTGTTTTAATTTAAAAATCTAATGCCGTCTGCACGGATATGTTATTATTTTGAATTCATACTGTTGTTACTGTGCCACTTTGGGTATTGTAGTAATATTGCATCCTGTCTCAATTCTACTACTAATAATAATAATAATATTTAATTTTTATATAGCGCTTAATACAAATGTCTCTAAGCGCTTTACAAATATATCATTACTACATGTACTATAAGTCGTAACCCCCTTTCCACACACACGCAAACATTTTTTTTTTTTTTTTTTTAACAATTTTGTTTTATTTCTCCAGATGTGTAATACAAACCATGACATACAATTGAATAAAATAAACGTGTTCAATATTGATGCTTTTACATAAACATAATTAAACACAAACTTATTTGAAGTATAATATAACTTAGCAACAAAGTAAACGTATAAGTACCTAAACATAATATGTCAATTGTAAATGTTATTTACTTATATATTACAAAAAAAACAAATCTGGAGATAATTTTAACAATCCTGCCCCCTCCCTGCCCCCTCCATCACACAGACATACTCACCCTCTATCACACAAACATACTCACCCACTCACACACATACTCACCCACCCACCCACCCACCCACCCCCCCCACACACACACACACATTACTCACTCAGTGGATGTCTGCCAACATTCTCAACTTAAGAAAAATATACTAAATAAGTTATCCAGGCCGCAAAATCGAGTTACGCTTTTAACAAGCTCACGGTGGAGAAGAAAGCAAATCTTAATTAATCTTAAGCTGCTCCCACTTTAAGAAATGTGATCCTAGCTTTCCCATTTTAATTGCTATTTTCTTTTCCTCATCCCTATACTTAAAAATGCTTTTTTTCATCTTTTCTAAAGTGAGTACTCGCCCCCCCCGATCTTGACATAAATGTAACATACTTCACCATGAAAATGATAGTATTACACATTTTTATTCTATATGAACTACCTACCAACCCAACAAATATATCTCGCCATTCTAAATCTTTAATTTCATCTAACTCAAAAAGTTGTATTAAAGCCTGCCATAACCTTTGAACGCTCCCACAAGATAAAAATAAATGTTTGTATGTTTCTGTTTCCTGCTTACAAAACGAACATAAATTATCACCAACAAAACCAAATCTATGAAGATGCTCATTAGTGTATATGGCTCCATGCAATAATTTAAATTGAAATTTACGTTGTTTTCTAATGAGTATAGTAATTCTTGGTCTAACAAATATTTCTTTTAATTCTTTATCTATAAAATCATAATCATTTTGCCCATCCCTTACCTGCAAATCATACGTTCGTTGCAGTGCTTTGATGAAATAATCATAGATTGTTCTTGAACCCACATCCACAAACTGTATTTTTTTACTAGAAATATGGAAATAAGTATTAAAGCTTATCAAATCAACCTCGAGGAATTCTATTAACCCTGAATCATCCTTCCATAACCTGGGTATCGCATCATAAATATCAATAATCATAAGCAAATTATTACCTTTCATACCGAGGTTCATAAAATATTTAACAGGCTTAACATGACCTTTCTCAACCAAATGATTCAGTTGAACAATCCCTCTTTCAAACAAGTATCTATCAAATATACTTTTTCCATTTATACATATATTCTGATTATTAAAAATAATTGGATTAATATAACCCTCCAAATATCTTAAATTACTTGTCTCTTGCCATGCTTGCAACATTTCCATATAGTATGGTGGAATATCTAAAACGAGTTTAATCTTGTTTAAATCATAATCACATACAAAAATAAATCTACCACCCACAAACTGTAAGCAATGATCAAAAAACAATTTCCATCCCAAACTTTTCTCTCCATATAAAAGACGTTTTATCCACATTATGCTCTGTATTTTAACGGACATTTCAAAATTAATCATTCTTAATCCTCCAAAGTCATAATCCTGATACATAATTGCCCGTTTAATTCTATCTTTCCCCCTCCATATGAATTCAAATGAAATTTTTGTAACTTCTTTATATACCCAATGAGGGACAATAACGAGAGATGAAATATAATTTAATTTTGAAAGCGCATAAGTTTTTAGCAAATGTATTTTACCCATAATAGTTAAATCTCTTTGTTTCCACCATACAAGCAATTTTTTTATTTTACTTAGAATTTCTTTATAATTCAAATCATCTTTTAATCTTCGATCTAATGAATAACTAACCCCTAAAATATGTATTTCCTTAACCAAATTTCCAAATAAAGGCCCATCAGGTTTGTTCTCATCCTCACCCATCCACATAAAATGTGTCTTTGTTTTATTCACTTTAAGACCACTAATTTTTTCAAATGATTCAAAAATATATTGCAACCTTCTAACCGAATCAATATCCTTCAAAAATATTGTCATATCATCTGCATATAACACTTGCCTAATTTCAGATTTTCCAAATGTAATCCCTTTAATACCGTTGTCCCTCCTTACTGCATGCGCCAAAATTTCGATGGCAACCAAAAACAAATATGGCGATAATGGATCCCCTTGCCTTACTCCCCTTTCTATTTCAAAATACCCCGTGGAGTGACCACCGTTCATAACACAACTACTTATCCCCTTATACAATAATTTTACCCAAGAGCAAAATGAATCTCCAAAACCGAACAATTTCAATATTTGAAATAAATATCTATGAGATACAGAGTCGAAAGCTTTCTCAAAATCCACTGCACACAAAAACCCTTTCCCTTGTTCCCCATAATGCATAGAATAAAATAACATGTCATCTATCAATCGTACAGCTTCCCCAATATTTCTATCTTTTATATATCCAACTTGATCATGATGAATTATTTCATTTAAAACCTCTTTCATTCTTTTTGCTAGAACTTTAGATACAATTTTATAATCTACATTCAAAAGCGTGATGGGTCGATAATTTTTTATATGGAGAGTATCTTTCGCTTCCTTCTCAATTAAGGTAATTACCCCTTGTTTTTGAGATGCCGTTAATTCCCCCCTTTCGTATGTTTCATTCAATACTTCTACTAACAAATCACCCAAAGCTGGCCAAAAAGTATAATAAAATTCAACTGTTAACCCATCATTTCCCGGGGTTTTATTCAATTTCATTTCTTTTAAAACTTTCAAGCATTCATCTTTAGTTAATTTACCTTCACAGATATCCCTATTGTCTTCATTTAACTTTGAAATATCATTAAAAAAGAAAGGGTCGTTTTGATTTATATCAGCCCTTAAAGAATATAAATCTTTATAAAATAGTTTAATTTCCTTTAAAATTTCCTCCTTATCTCTAGTAGTTTCCCCATTTTCTTTGTACACCTCCCTAATTACACTTTTCCTTTTATTCGATTTTAACAACTGTTCAAAATATTGCGTATTGTTTTCTCCATCTTCAAACCAAGGTGCTCTTGATCTTATTTTAATGCCCTGTCGAGAAAAATCATACAATTTATTTAGTTTATCCCTTTTCTCCTCAATACAATCAACAATATATTTAGTGGGTCCCACTACCAGTTCGCCTTCTAAATCCTTGATTTGTTTCTCTAACAGTTCTATTTCAACCCTCCTTGCTTTTGCCTTTTTCCGCGAGTATGTTATAATAAATTCTCTAATTTTCATCTTTAAAAAATCCCAAAATACTAATTTATTCAAAATCTGTAATGACCATTCAGCTTTTAATTCCTGTATTTCCTTATTCATCTCTTCAACAAAATCTTTATCCATACATAAACTACTGTTAAATTTCCAATATGATTTCCCAAAAACAAACTTATCAACAAGATCATTAAATTCTAGCCTAACGCCAGAATGATCTGGCGTAATAGATGTCAAAATCTCACACGTACCCACCAATTTTTCAACACTACAAGGTATAAACCAATAATCTAAACGGCTTTGCACCACCGGCCAATTTTGTCGAAAAGTAAATTGCTTTACATTCGGATTTTTTTTCCTCCATATATCTTCTAAATCGTATTTATTTAAAAATTCCTTAATCAAATCAATAACCCGAGATTTCACCGGTGTTTTTGACCCCACATAATCTAATTTTCCATCCAATATACTATTGAAATCACCTCCTAATAAAACTAAATAGTCCCGATCACACTGATCAAAAATACTTTCATCTAACTTCTTCAAAAATTCAATTTGTAAAGTTTCTTTATCTCTCGTTGGAAAATAAACATTAACCAATAGCATTTTAACCCTTTGTATTTCACCTTTAAAAATAATGTATCTCCCCTCTTCATCTACTTTAATTTTTTTTTCTTCAAAATCTAAATGATTAGAAAATAAAATAAGAACCCCTCTACTATGGTTTGACCCATGACTAAAAAACATTGGCCCTCCCCAATCTTGTTTCCACCGCTCTTCTATCTCTACTGTACTATATGTTTCTTGTAAGAAAATTATACTATTCTTTTTAGTTTTGCACCATTCAAAAATATTCACTCTTTTTAACCTATCTCTTATTCCTCTAACATTTAATGTCATGAAAGATAATTTCACTGCCATGTTATTTTAAGTGTAATTGTATCCAAAACCTTACATCGATAAACTCCAAAGAAACTTCCACACAATCTATTTCCACCGTGAGCAAATGTATAGAAAAAACTATCTGCAGCCAAACAAACATGCATACTTATCGTCGAATTATATAAAAAATGCAAGCACAATCCACCCCGTACCACACAACCCAACGCATTCATACACACAAGCATATTCACTACACACACAACACCCCCACACAAAACAACCCAAATCTGCTCTTCGGTGTACGTAAACATCCGAGAGCAAGAGCCTCCCCCTTTCCCTGTCAATTTAACTAGACCAATGGCAGAATAAACCAATGAACATTTCTTCTTGCATAAGTCAATGAGAAATACGTTGTATTGTTATATAACCGTAATCTAATTAAAAAACAAAAAAAAAAAAGAAAAAAAAAATACAAAGAGCTTTTATCCCTTAACAAATGCCTTGAATTGTATTACGGAACCCGCTCGTCATAACTTAGTTAAATGATTTTCCTAAAATGCATTACAGTGAATTGACCGGCCCGTGTACCTAATCACAATACGCACCTTCTAATTAAAAATAAAAACACGATCCCAATAAACCAAATTCCCCCAAACGACACCAGTTCGGCAACCTAATAAACTGTTCGTGCAAACCGAACCCATCATGCTATCATTTACCAAGTTCTATAATTTGCATAATAAGCCTCACCCATGAATGAATAGGCTCACACACCTGATCGTTTTGTATGCACTCCGTAAAAAAAAAAACTCCTAAAGGGCGTTACCGACAACTCGAAAGAACACCAAACGTCAGCCCGACATAATGATAGGCAAGCATGCATACCAGATCCCAACACGTTCCTCCCTCTCAAAACATCACACCACCACCTGGCTTTAAAAAAAAATAGTTTTGGCTGGGTGAACATATCGGACCATTAACCAGATACTCGAATTGTTTTCACTTTACAGAAACAGTTTTAAATATGTATCAGTCATTTACTAAGATATGTGAATTTACATAGAATGCGTTATCGAAATAAAGCTCATTGTAATATTTAAAAAAAGCCGTCGTTACCCAGATACTATGGCATTGTATAAAGGCGTTGCAATATACATCGTGAACGAAAGCGGACGTTCAAAAGAGTTTATGGAAAGTACCTTGCAATAAAGCTCATTGTAATACCAAGAGCCGTGTTACCCAGATATTATGTTTTGCATAAATAGGCGTTACCACAAAGTACTTGAATATCGTGAAAGAGAACAAATCCCCAACAGACCAGCAAGGTTTATGGAAAGTACCTTGCAATAAAGCTCATTATAATACCAAGAGCCGTGTTACCCAAATATTACGTTTTGCATATATAGGCGTTACAACAAAGTACTTAAATATTGTGAAAGAGAACAGATCCCCAACAGACCAGCAAGGTTTATGGAAAGTACCTTGCAATAAAGCTCATTGTAATACCAAGAGCCGTGTTACCCAGATATTATGTTTTGCATAAATAGGCGTTACAACAAAGTACTTAAAAATCGTGAAAGAGAACAGATCCCCAACAGACCAACAATACATTTACCCCTCTATCTGAATTTACATAGATTTGCGTTATAAAATAATGAAATAGTCAATATACTGTTTAAGCATGTTTTGAGGGAAATGTTTCTTCTCACTTCACGCATGCATGCTTAGGGTTGTAATACAAATCCTGCTACAATTCTTTTTGTTTTCTTTCTTTTAAATACCAAGTTATATAATTTGCATATCATGCGTCACAAAATGATAAACAAATGATGAAACACTACTGCCAATTCGAAATAGCACCAGGGAATGTATCCGGACCGGTCCCCAAGCATTTTAGCCCCCTTAATAAACAACACCACCTGGCACCATTGCAATATTTTGGAAACCTCACTCCTACACATACTTAACCCCTTTATTCCACAAGTGGCAAAGCTTAGAAAAGGGAACTGAAACCAACAGCCCTTGGCGCGACAATCTTATTAAAATATTATTATTGCTTTGGTTAGAACAATTAATGAACAACCTCTGGCAAAAAAACAAAACAAAAAAAACAAAAAAAAAAAAATTGCCTGAAAAATCCCCCTTTTTTCTCAATGTTGTCACTTCATCTCCGATATTCAACATTTAAGGCATTATGGAGACGAAGTTGCACACAAATCAAACCTCGCCTTCCACATACCCAACAACGATGAGAAACCCGAGGCTTCGCTTTATATTTCATATACACTGAAGAAAGAAAAAAAAATGTGTGTGATATTAACTCTTGGTAAACGTACGATAATCTTCTCAAGTTTTGTATCATTTTTTTAAAACTAAAGAAACGAACAGAATATGTATATATGTATATACATCCTTTTCTTCCTCTTTTTGAACAATAATTAAAAACAAAACAAAAACAAAAACAAAAAAAACAAAAAAAAAACACCATTGTCATATACGTGACAGGCTAGTTTAGCCCAAAAATTTCACATTGGCTAATGTGTAGTAAACATAAACAATACTTTATAACTTATAACTGGTACTTTCCTTTTCTTCCTTCCCCCTTCATTTAATTATTTCCTCGCTTATTCCTTTCTCTTTCCCTCCCTTCTCCTCTCCTTTCCCCCTCTTCCTTCTTTTCCCCTTTCTCCCTCTTATCATTTCTCTTCTATTTTTCCTTTCCAAACTTCCACATTAAACCTGTCGTTTTCAATAGTATCCCCAAGTTGAAAGCACGTGAAATCTCCTCCATGCAGCCTTCATTAATGGGGAGGTAGATGGGGATGAACATAAATTCATCTCTTCCATACCAATAGATCGCTGACAGAGCAATAATAAACAAGCCCTGCCAAACAAACCATCAGCCTGAAGAATCTTTTATTTTAAAAAAGAAACTCAAAGTTGTCACTTCATCTCCGATATTCAACATGTAAGGCATTATGGAGACGAAGTTGAACTAAAATCAAACCTCGCCTTCCACATACCCAACAACGATGAGAAACCCGGGGCTTCACTTTATATTTCATATACACTACGATTATATGTCATAAATTATCAGGAAAAAAAAAGAAAAAAAATGTGTGTGATAATAACTCTTGATAAAAGTACGATAATCTTCTCAATTTTTGTATCATTTCTTTAAAACTAAACAAACAAACAAAATATGTAGGCCTACATATTTATATACATTAAACAAAGATCCCTCTCATATACCTGACAGGCTAGTTTGACCCATACATTTCACATTGGCCAATGTATAGTTCACAATACTTTATAGCTTGTACTTTTCTTTTCTCAATTTCCTATGGAAAAGAGAAATCTTAATAACATATTGATTGGTGAAACATTCTTGATTACATAACTCATCAGCTATTACCACACTCTTTTTTTTTGTTTACAAGAATGATATGAAAGGCATAAAGTAAATCTTGGAATATTATTCATCTTTGTCATAGGAACCTATTTTACAGTAACAAAATGGTCTTTGACCTATTAAATGGCTGCACATTATGTTATTCTGTGTCCATGCCTGACAATCACTTTGAAGTTTATAAGTCAATCCTGGTTGCAGTTACTGTCTGAGTTAGGGTGAATCTCGCTGCTCATTCGTACAATTCTACACCATCATAATATGCTCTTGTAGGTAGCGCTTGCCTTTAGTATCTTATTAATCTCTTCTTTTGGCTGAAAAAAGTATTCACATTAACTTGCACATAATTTAATCTACAACTGATTTCCAGTGAAAACAATACATGTAGCTCGCTTTTTGCTTCTCACACTGTAAAAAATACTTATCTGAAAACAGATCGTGGTAGGTCTCCTTGTAATCACAAACAAAATCATGAATTAGGGGTAGCTAGAAGTTCAGGTTCTCCATAAGTCGTATGACATCTTGACTTGAGGCATGTCGTAGTAGAAACGAGAGCCTTACACTTGTTACATAAAACGTTTTCCTTCCTGGCGTAATGAAGTGCTCGATTTAGAGCTGTAGGATTCAAACGAAGATTGTCGAAACGTGATTGCCATTGAAAACAATACATGTAGCTCGCTTTTTGCTTCACACACTGTAGCACATCTATGAAGTAAAGGATACTTATCTGAAAACAGATCGTGGTAGGTCTCCATGTAATCACAAACAAAATCATGAATCAGGGGTAGCTGGAAATTCAGGTTCTCCATAAGTCGTATGACATCTTGACTTGAGGCATGTCGTAGTAGAAACGAAAGCTTTACACTTGTTACATAAAACTTTTTCCTTCCTGGCGTAATGAAGTGCTCGATTAGAGCTGTAGAGTTCAAACGAAGATTGTCGAAACGTGATTTCCATTGAAAACAATTCATGTTGTAGCTCTCTTTTTGCTTCACACACTGTAGCACATACTTGTTACATAAAACTTTTTCCTTCCTGGCGTAATGAAGTGCTCGATTTAGAGCTGTAGGATTCAAATGAAGATTGTCGAAACGTGACTCAATATCCCTTCTCCTCCGCTTCCATTCGGGAGCACTTGCCTCTCCATAGGCCGTATGACATCTTGACTTGAGGCATGTCGTAGCCAAATCGAGAGCATTGTCAGATGACACTTGTTGCATACAACTTTTTCCTTCCTGACACATAAAGACACATACACACATACGCACACACACACACACACACACACAATAACTAACAATAATTCCATAAATTGGGGTAAAAAAGAAAATATT
This sequence comes from Strongylocentrotus droebachiensis, assembly GCA_035222895.1. NCBI lineage: Eukaryota > Metazoa > Echinodermata > Echinoidea > Camarodonta > Strongylocentrotidae > Strongylocentrotus > Strongylocentrotus droebachiensis. Next base: position 99,505 of record JAVYIG010006852.1, read on the forward strand.
CCAACTTTATGAGCAACAGTGTATTTATTGTGTTATGACAACTTTTGAAGAAATTGTTAAAATTATTGCTATTCATATGGATATCGTTGTTATATATGCTTCTATCTAGTTCTGAAACACCATAGGAGACAACAAGCTACGTGTAGATATCATGTCCGGATATTTGACTGTGTAAAAAGAAGAAGGAGATTTAAAAAAAACAAGGGGGGGGGGGTTAAAGTTCCTACCTTCGCATGCTGGTGCGAACGGAAATTGCCATGTCCCATCGTAGCAATCGTTGAAAGGAGGTCCCCTCAGACCACCAGTACAGGTATAGGTCACTCCATTTCCGGCGCCGGTGGTATAGCATTCTTGTATTGGGGTTATGACACCTCCATAACCCAGGACCGGTGATAGGCCATTGGTACCGTCGTAACAACAATCTAAATGAAAAGGAAATCTATTAATTATCTGAAGCAGGTTACGGTGGTTTCTAATTGTATTTAAACGCGTTATTACAAAAAAGAGAAGTCTGTTTTGGTAGGATTTTATCTCCCCGAAATTCTTTTCGATAACTATGTTTTATGTGAACATATATCAATATCGAGACAGATATCTTTGTTGCTGCAATACAAGCCTGATTGTATTAGTATTATGACTAGAAAAAAGAAACCTTTCAAAATTATCTTGAACGTTGTCAATATTGTGTGTTTAGAGTAGAATGGTTAGTTTCTTACCTGTTCCTGAGCACGTCGATCCATCGCCTTTAGTGAAAAGAATTAGAGATGCAATTAATTGGCAAGACATATATTAAAAGTTCACAAAATAAGCATGTATTGTTTAGATGATTCGGTATTCACAGTTATTTAAAAAAGATAATGGTCCTAACACATTGCCTGATTCGTTCGACAAACTGAACCAAAAGCGAACGCCACATTCGAATTTTTTTTTTTTTTTTTTTTTTTTGGGGGGGGGGGGGGCGTCTTTTTTCAATAAGAAAAACGCACCTATGCAAAGGTGGTTTAAAAAACGGGGTTTCGATCGTGGTAAATGTCATAACATTTTTGTTAAATTTTCTACCATAGAATGCTATTCCATATGGTGAGTGGTTGATTTAAAAAGATTTCAAAGACACATGTCTCGTTCGATATCACAAAGTCGTTCATCTTTAATAAGTATTCAGTCACTTTCAACGAGATGACTGTAGCTTCAAATCAAACACATGGTTACTTGACGCAGAATACGCTGATTAATTGAATGGCTACCAATTACAGTTCTTTTGACCTTAGATCTCCAATATCAAAATAAAATAATACTAGTTGGATGTTCCTAGTTGGACCTACCATGAACTTTGAATGGAGCGACCATTTTCTTACTTACCGTTTGTACAATCCCCGTTTACATCTGAAACAAAAGATAAAAACAGACAAACCAATTATATAAGAACTATTCCCCGACATAAACAACTAGCATTTTATAAAGACGATATAAAAGAAAGAACTATCTCTCCACTTTAACTCATTACAACAAAGCGATGAAAACGAAAAATCATAACTGCCATCTAAAAATCATTAGAAACATATTTACGATTTTACAAGTAGATTGTTGTTTCAACGTTGAATAAATATATATATATATATATATATACCTGACTTTAGATATCCAGCCATCTGATTGGTCGAAATTGGAGTCGTGATTTTAGCCATTCCCGTAAAATGCCTAAACCGGTCAATAGTCTTTAAAAAAAAGCCCTAGGGCACTTTTCAAAAGACTATTGACCGATTTTGGCATTTTACTTTATATGCGTTCAATCTCAATGTGAAGAATTTTAGCACACAAACTCCATTGGTGCGCGATCAGACACCCTATTAAGACTAGGTCTCGATAGCGAAAACAAACTTGATTACCATGATTGGTAAGTCGCACATGTATTATATGACCCTTTTCGGTATATAAAAGTTATAATGACTGCTTTAATATTCGAGGCATAGGCCTAGTTGTTCTTATAGGCTCTCGGGGAGGTTACATGATCGCACTATCATGTCATCTCCCCTTGAGCGTATAAAAACAACTATGTCTCTCATAGCAGTCATTATTACCATACTATATTGTAATATCTACCAGTTTTGTATCGTATTTGAGCAATGAATGCTCTAAAACAAAAAAGATAACGGTGTTTTTTGTAAATTAAACTGAGATGAAAATTATATTAGGAGTAAACTGTAAAGTCGAATGAAATTGTGCGTGATTTTCATAGATTTTAATTATATATTACGTTTTTAAAGAAAAATATTTAAGTTCGGGAAAGACAGCGTCTAGACAGCGTCTTCTGCCAGCAAGGAGGCCGAATGTATTGCCATTGTCACTAACTGGCTTATTGTTCGAAACCGTCAATATAAAATCACGAGTTATTACTTACTACGAATTAATCCAAGGCTGAGAAGGAGGGCAAGTCCAAATATAAACTGAAACTTTGCCATAATCCTAACATTCTTCTCCTAATCCATGAATTAAATTATGTTTTCACAGAGCTCTAAAACACATGAATTCGCAATATTGCTGGTTCTGTTTAAGCGCTGTTTTCCAAAGAAAATGGCCGCCTCAAATTAGATCACTGACTCCGTTTTTTTGAGTAGTAGATATGATTTTACAAAACGTTGATGATTAACTACAGTCAACAAACTTTTGCACGGAGGGCATATTTTCTGATGACGCCAATTCCTTCTTACTCAATCTATAATGTATTATAATATGTTTTTTATGATTACTAATCATCTGTGATTGGTGTCGATCAAAGTTTGCGGTAAGGCTAAGTATGATTGCACCGATGTTTGTCCGCGAATGTTTTCATGCCTATTTATCGTGTATTAAAGGTAAAGACCAGTATTGGTAACGCCCCAATTTCAAAAAATGAAATGGAAGCTCTTATTACCAATCATGTGAAAGAATATGTTTTGACTAATACATGATGATACAAAATTTGCCGGGAAACCGCCTACTAATTCATATATTTGGTAAATTTGTTTCTCTCATGGTCGTGTGAGAGATATAGGGTAGTCCCGTATACATCTTTCTGTGTATAGTGCTTGTAACTTTACGAAGAATGGGCCAAATTTCTTCATTTTGATGATTCCAGAACCTTGCAGATGCTAGATGCTAGATGATCAACCTTTTCTGATCGATTCCACAATGTTTCTTTCACAATGCAATCGCATGACCATTACTGGTCTTTACCTTTAAAGGTAAACACCAGTTTTCGAAAAGCCCCCCCTTCAAAAATGAAATGGGAGCTCTTATTACCAATAATGTGAAAGAATATATTTTGACTAATACGTGATGATACAAATTTTCCCGAAAAACCGCCTACTAATTGATATATTTGGTAAATTAGTATATCTATTTGGACCGGATAGATATCGCGCACGTGCCGCACACGTGTCGCGTAGTCACATATACATCTTTCCGTGTACAGTGATTGTAACTTTACTAAGATACAATCGATAACGGTGTTTTTTGTAAATTAAACTGAGATGAAAATTATATTAGGAGTAAACTGTAAAGTCGAATGAAATTGTGCGTGATTTTCATAGATTTTAATTATATATTACGTTTTTAAAGAAAAATATTTTAGTTCGGGAAAGAAAGCGTCTTCTGCCAGCAAGGAGGCCGAACGTATTGCCATTGTCACTAACTGGCTTATTGTTCGAAACCGTCAGAATTAGTCCAAGGCTGAGAAGGAGGGCAAGTCCAAATATAAACTGAAACTTTGCCATAATCCTAACAGTCTTCCCCTATTCCATGAACTAAATTACGTTTTCACAGAGCTCTAGAACACATTAATTCGCAATATTGCTGGTTCTGTTAAGCGCTGTTTTCCAACGAAAATGGCCGCCCCAAATTAGATCACTGACTCCATTTTTTTTAGTAGTAAATATGATTTTACAAAACGTTGATGATTAACTACAATCAACAAAATTTTGCACGGAGGGCATATTTTCTGATGACGCCAATTCCTTCTTACTCAATCTATAATGTATTATAATATGTTTTTTATGATTACTAATCATCTGTGATTGGTGTCGATCAAAGTTTGCGGTAAGGCTAAGTATGATTGCACCGATGTATGTCCGCGAATGTTTTCATGCCTATTTATCGTTTATTAAAGGTAAGACCAGTTTTAACTTTATTTGTTATCATCATTATAAAAATGACAATAACTATATATTGAATTCGTCACAGAGACGAATTAGGTGATCTGCCGCTTTGATCGAGACACAGCACATATGAGACTCAATGGGAGATTTGGTCTCATAAAAGATGTCCACTTTCCACTTATATAACTTGTATTTATAAGTGGAGGGTGACGCCTACAAGTAGTAGGGTGTAGAAACAGTAGAAATGATTGTGCTGAATGTTTGTTCGGTACAACATTGTTACCATTAAATTAATTACAGGAGTAGGTGAACAAACAACAAAATAACACGTCGTTCATAAAATCAAATTTATGATTATTAATTATACAAATATATCGGATCATATAGAGCAACAACAAAAAGTCGGTCGAGAACCTTAAGGAGAAAAATGAGCAGATGATAAAATGAGCAGAAAAAAATCTTTTGTGTGCCCATGCCTTGAGCCATAATGCATGGCCGTACACAGGATTTTTTTTGTTGGGGACCGGGGTTAAATGCAATGAATTATTAATAATTTATTGCATTTTTTATTTTATTTTTGGGAACTGCCCCTACCCTAGCCCCCGCTGCGTACATTCATGGTTCAGTAGCAAAGCAATTGCCTCGCAACTGTGAGGCCCCAGGATCAAAACCGTGTCGATGTGCTATATTAGGGCCCTTTTGTGGGGCATTGATCCTCATTACTGTAATTTATGACTTAAGGGCGTAGGTCCCCCAGTTGATAAGCATAGTAGCATACACTTGCTTTAGGAGTCACGCAAAACAAACACTGGCAAATTATTATTCAATACAATTTGAGAATGTATAATATTAATCAGATCTAGTAGGAATAAATAATTGACAAAATAATACCATAAATTGGGGTTACAAAAAAAATATTCCAACTATATGAGCGACGGTGAATTCAAAACAACTACGGCAAATATTACATAATCGAATCGAATTCAATTGTTTTCCTTTAACCCTATCTAGCCTGGGGGGGGGGGGGGGATGGGGGGGGGGGGGGGTTCGAAGCCCCCCTCTACATTCTTCGCGATAATTTTTTTATCGCAAAAGAATCTCGCGCTGAAATTTGATGACTTTTTTCTTTCGAGTCTTGCGCATTTTTTGAAAATTCGGACCTACAGTTACAAAGTCACATGACATTTTGTTTTTGCATGTCAGTCCGAAAATCGCTCATTTTCGTGATTTGTGTACAAAACATAAGCCTATTGGAATATAATTTTTCAAAAAAAAAAGATAAAAGATTGATTATTTGGTCTTGTTTATAGTTATGTGTTTATTTATGGGTTAAAAAAAAGTTGAATTATAGTGAGAAATTAAATAAAACAACAAATACAATGAAATACATAAGTTAAAAAACACACAGAAATACATAATAAATTATCTAAAAAATATATAACATGAGGAATGACCTGGCTTTTCCCATTTTCCAACGTCTTTGAGCTTAACTTAGGTCAATTATGGCTAAAAAATGATTTTGAATGGCTAGGAATAGTATCAGCGACACAATACATGTTAATAAATTTAATTAATACATTCAGTACGGACGGTACATGCAAAAACACGCGCTCAAAATTGTGAAATGTTTACAAAGGTCTGAAACGTTTAGTAAATTGGTACAATAAGCAATTTGACCCATGTCTAATTTTTGACGAATGCGAACGCATCCACCATGCCGTGAGCACAGTCATGGGTGTGACCAAAAGTGTACCCATGTCGTCAAGTTTATGCATGCCAAATATCATTCAGAAATTACAATGTATGACGAAAATATTTCCAATATTAGAAATTAACAAATGGCGCCTAGATGACGTCACGCGATGGTGATAACAAAAATCTCTTAGTTGGAATCGATAATCATGCATATCATACATCTCATGATAATTTCATTGTCATTAGCCATGTCATTCATGAGATATGAAGCGAACAAAATCCATACAGAAAGAAATAAGGTGCTCTGCTACACTAATAAGCGAGTTCGTAGTTAAACCCTGTATACATTTGACGTCAGAGGTTACAGGGTCATTTGGGATAAACTTCAAGATCGCGGGCGCTGTGTTTTGCCTTTTCTGGCGCGTACGTGTTCGCTATGTGTTCAAAGTGAATGTGAATTCTCGTGTGTAGTACCTTCCACAGCTTTTGCGAGTTTGATATCTGCTAGTCATTTCGTTTTCGTTCAATCTTGCTTATTTTTCTTTGAAATAGATGACGATGAATCTGTTACCATTGACGATATTTTGTTGTGAAATGTCAATGTGTCAAGTTTGAAATGTTTTTCCGAGAGCGTAATAACCTAAAGGTTTCTGGGAGGAAAGATGAGCTTGTCGCTCTCGTCTTGCCCCTGCAGCCGGGGAGTTCGGCGGGCGAGAAGTATCAACAGTACGTTGATTCAGTTCAATTAAGGAATAACAAACAAACTAAAGTCTAGATCATGTACGCCAGAACAATTTTAAGCGAAATACAGGCTGAATTAGCAGGGACAAAGAGCCTTCAAATGAGTTATCCTTAACACCAGATATTGAATTTTAAAGTCAGAATCACAACAGCTTGTAAAAAACATAATGTATGGGGCAACGGTCAGGACACTGCATACCTTTGCCTCTGGGGAGGCAACTGCCGATGGCAAAGACAAAAAATATTTAACAATTTGCTAATCGAAAGGAAAATATATTCAGTTGCCTGGCTCAAGATGATTTGTGGAAAACAAGTGATGTCAAAACCTTGTATCTAGAACGTAACAAATGCTGACAATCCCCATTCATTGTCGTGTGTATAATTTTTTTTTTTTTTTTGAATTTGAATTTATTAACAACAACATAACACAATGTTACAAAAGGTATTCATGTGGGTAACAAAAATAACATGTCGTATACATATCCATGTACATGGGTTACAAAGAAAAAGAAAATATCCATATTTGAACCATACAAATTAAGTTAATCATATAACATGTCATATCAAAACCTATGAATTAGCTATAACTTGATAATACATAGAGATTTGTGGCTGGAATTGAAATTCACAGAGTTCCAATAACGTATAAGTGATTCAAATAAAGGTTATTTTTAAACTTAAAAAACTTAAAATGTTGTTAAAGGGAGAACCAAAAGTTAGCACGAGTGCTAGTCGGGATTGGTTCTCCGAGTTTCTAAAACTGTATGCAAAGTCATATAAACATTTATTTTGTCTTAATATCATATTATTTGATCCTTATGATTCATCTCTGCTTATTCTGAGATTTTGACGCAATGATGATCTTGTTTTTTCTTCTCTGATATTTATGGGCAAATTATTCCACAGCTTTGCTCCAATGAAAGAAATTGAAAAAGTCCCACGTGTCTTACTACATTTAGGTAATCGTAGCATTAAATGTTCTCTCCCTCTTGTTCTATACATGTGATTCATTAAAACAAAGTAATCCATTAACGAATGTGGTAGATGTCCTTTCTGCAGATCATATACAAATGTCGATACTGAATGCTCGAACAGATTATGCACATCTAATACCTGTAGACGTACGAACAGTGCCTTTGAACTTGTTCTAAACGGGGAAAATGTTATCACACGCATGGCCATTTTCTGTGCCAATAGTGTGCAATTTAAATGACTTTTATAGCAACTTCCCCAAACTTCAATACCATAAAGTATGTGCGGCTGGATAAAGGATTTATACAAGAGCATGAGAATGTGCTTAGGTACATAGTGCCTCAGCTTATACACAGTAGTCCAATCTTCCTCCGTATACACTTATTAACGTTCTGAATTTGCTCCTTCCACATCAAAGTTTCATCAATTTGAATTCCTACGAAAGATGCTACACTGACTCTATCTATCACTGTATCACTGAGTTTTAAAATACCCCTAATTTCACATGATTGCCTTTGTCCCTTAATGAGCATATAATTTGTTTTCTTTAAGTTTATTGTCAACTTGTTAACAAAACACCATTTTTGGACTTCCAAAAATTTGACATTTACTTCATTCATATCTATTTCTTTCTGTCTTTTATCAAAAGTATGAAATAGGTTTGAATCATCAGCAAATAATCTAAATTCAAAATATTTAGTAGAAGATGGTAAATCATTAATATTGTAACGGAATCTGATTACAAGTGTTTAATTCAGACTGCTCTCGTTCAGTTCTCGCTCAATATCTCTCTCACTCGAGCTCATGCGTGTATGCAATATAAATTCAACAGAAGAAATGGAGTATTCGTGAGTTTCAGTTCCATTCGATGTTTATTACTTCAAATAATGACAACTTGGTATACAGTCAGGTTCAGTGAATTACGGCAGAAAGGAGTACGAGGAGAAGTCTCAAGAAGTCAGTCAGAAGTCTGAAGTCTGTCTAAGCTAGAAGTCTGAACTCTGGAGATTGAAGTCTCTCGATTTTAGGGTGCGTTTAATCGACACTTTTTCACCCTAGAATCACGGTTTCTAAAAACGTTTAGTTTAAAACGCAATGCGTTCAAGCGATTTTTTCGTCGGTCGTAAAAATAAACGTGTTTGAAAACACGCTGAAAAAGATGCGTTTTGTATCATGATTCAAAAGAATCACGGTCGCTAAAATTCGATTGAACGGACGGAGTTCTCAATCATGATTGTCCGGTTTGGGAAAAACCGCGCGCCCGCTTTGCATGCAATTTGCGTTCACTATACCATCGTGGCCTGTTCCGTTATGTTATTCATTGTTTTTCCTTCTATCATTTTCTCTTTCTGTCTTTCCTTATGTTATTCTTTGTTTCTTCCTTCTATTCTTATGTTATTCTTTGTTTTTTTTCCTTCTATCACCTTTTCTTATGTTATTCTTTGTTTTATCATTCTATCATTTGCTCTTTCTGTCTTTCCTTATGTTATTCTTTGTTTTTTTTCCTTCTATCACCTTTTCTTATGTTATTCTTTGTTTTTATCATTCTATCATTTGCTCTTTCTGTCTTTCCTTATGTTATTCTTTGTTTCTTCCTTCTATATTTATGTTATTCTTTGTTTTTTCCTTCTATCACCTTTTCTTATGTAATTCTTTGTTTTAAGCATTCTATCAATTTCTCTTTCTGTCTTTCCTTATGTTATTCTTTGTTTCTTCCTTCTATCATCTTCTCTTATGTTATTCTTTGTTTTTATAATTCTATCACTTTCTCTTATGTTATTCTTTGTTTTAATCATTCTGTTACTTTCTCTTTCTATCTTTCCTTATGTTATTCTTTGATTCTTCCTTCTTTCACCTTCTCTTATGTTATTCTTTGTTTTAATCATTCTATCACTTTCTCTTTCTGTTCTTCATTATGTCATTCTTTGTTCCTTCCTTTTTTCACATTCTCTTTCTGTCTTTCCTTATGTTATTCTTTGTTTCTTCCTTCTATTTTTATGTTATTCTTTGTTTTTTCCTTCTATTACCTTCTCTTTTGTTATTCTTTGTTTCTTCCTTCTATTCTTATGTTTTGCTTTGTTTTTTCCTTCTATCACCTTTTATGTAATTCTTTGTTTTAAGCATTCTATCACTCTCTCTTTCTGTCTTTCCTTATGTTATTCTTCGATTCTTCCTTCTTTCACCTTCTCTTATGTTATTCTTTGTTTTAATCATTCTATCGACTTTATCTTTCTGTCTTTCCTTATGTTATTCTTTGTTTCTTCCTTCTATCACCTTCTCATTCTTTGTCTTATTATTGCGATCTATGCTCAAAACAGCAGTCGACAGTCGGCCGTAAACAATTCCAGAAAGCGCGCGCCGAAGTTCCTGGGCCATACTGCGCAGTGTGATGCGCAGTGGTTTGGCTCGCAATGAGCTAGAATCAGCATTGATGAAAAATCGCTTGAACGCAAACCGCAGTGACCTTGCTTTTTGTAACGGCGTTTTGAATTGTGATTCATGTTTGTGATTCTAGCTTCGAAAATTCGATTGAACGCACCCTATCCCTGGCTTTATATAGGGAGCTGTTTTGTAGCAGCAAGGACACAACCCGACCTCGAGCTAAAGGGCAGAGTCTGTCCTCAAACTGAGGACAAAGTCTGGCCTCCGCTCGGGGTCAGTCGGAGGCCGCACGCGACTGAGTATCTGTCCTTGCCGTTACGTAAGACGAGGACAGATTCTCTAGACGAGCGTGGCCCTGGGCTTACGCAATCGAAATTCAAGAACTACTCGAGGACGAAAAACAACGTCGTAAATCTACCGAAGGACAAGTTTGACTTGCACAGCAAGCAATAATATTATAGCGAAATAATAATGGACTACGCGCATGATATAGACATATCTAAATTCGTAACACTATATAATAGAAACAAAGTGGGCCCGAGGACTGAACCTTGAGGGACACCATATGTTATCCTTCTCCTACTTGATATTATTTCCTTGTGGCATAAGACTTGCGATCGATTTGAAAGGTAACTTTGAAACCATTGCAATACTATGCCTCGTATACCGTAATTTTTTAACTTTCCTAAAAGGATTTCGTGATCAATAGTATCGAATGCTTTCTTAAAATCTATAAAAATACCTAGCGTTGGTTTACCTTTATCCATTGATTTTATAAGTGTATCTACAAGATTTATCAATGATAACTTTGTACTATATCGCTTGCGAAAACGGCTTTCATCGAAAGGGTGCGGTGCGGCGCGGCGCGGTGTGGTGTGCTCAACGCACCCATTCGATAAAAGAGGGGGGGGGGGCTTTTCTCGAAAGGGAGCGTTGAGAGCGGAGTACCGTTTTAACACACCCTTTCGATAAAAGCGGGGGGGCTTTTCTCTAAAGGGTGCGTCGACTAGTCTTTCGCATCAGTCGTTTAAAATGAGGATCTCGGACAAAAGGTAATAGTTGCCAATTTAAGTATATCGAAAATGTATTAAATAAAATGGAATGGTCTTGATTACAGCATGGAGATCTCCATGATTACAGAGTGGTCTCTTTCGTTATTACTATGTTGATGGGGGAGACAGAGAGAAGGGAAAAAGGGAAAGGGAAAGGGAAGATAAAAGGAAAGAATAAGAAGAAAAGATGGAAACTTGGGGGGGGGGGGCGAAGGGCTCTTGCCTCCTCACCCCCCCCGCCATAAAATAAATAAGATAGAGAGAGAGAAGGGAAAGGGAAAGGGAAAGAAAATATAAAAGGAAAGAAAGAAGAGGAAGAAGGAAAGAGGGA